>JZLH01S0603622.1:72604-98803 GCA_001188425.1 Eucidaris tribuloides | reverse complement strand
AAGTTTTGGAAGCCAATCAAAATTAGTGGCAAGGGGATGTGATCTTTGTTAAAACAACTGCATTTGCTAACTTGCTGAATGAATTGAATTCAAAACATCAACTCTGATTTTTAAAGGTAAAAAGGTAAAGGTGAGGGTTTATCGTCTTGTACCACTGTAGAACCGTGCTCACACGACGTCATACATTACCCCCTGATCATTGGACCCATATCAAGCCTGCACATTATTGTGCACCATCTCCACTCCCTGGGGAGTATTCCTAGCCCGGCTGCCCGTTAGGCGCTCAGGAGCTAATTCATTCACAACTGGCTTTCTCAATCCTCTCTGGTACCCATTTATACTCCTGGGTAGAGAGCAGCAAAGCAGATTAAAAATGTCTTGCTGAAGGACATTAATGCCGGGCGGACTCGAACTCCATACCTCTAGATTGTCAGGAACGCGCCTTACCAATCTCGCCACAGCACCTCTGCCTTAAGGTTTTCAAAGAAGAGCTATCCATTCATATATGAGTTGAACAGAAAATTATAACAGAAATATATATTCATCAATTGCTTTTGGCTGGGGAAATCCCAGCTTCTAAAATGATTTTCTAAATGTATTATCCCTAGGGTGACCCCGTTAAATTCGAAGGTGTGATGATGGCCACATTTCTATTAATTGAGAGGTAACATATGGTTATATTTTCATTTATTTTTTAAATAAAAGGGGCTGATTAGTATGTAACTGTCTACACTTCAGGCTAAATTTGAGGTTAAGAGATCATACTGTTCTTACTGTATTTCAAATAAGGATTCGTGCTGTTTTGACCCTCCTTGCAAATGAAAGCTACTACCTTTAATCCTGCATAAAAATAGTGTGAAAATTCTGGTTTGATTGATAATATGTCTCTCTTATCATGACATAATCATTGCTATATTCAGTACTAGTATTTGAAAATGCATTTATTCCTCTTTGTGTTATGACCTGTTGATTTTATAATCATGGAATTTTTAGTACATCAACATAGGGCCAAGATCAAAAGCCAAAAGTTGCAAAATGCAATGCTCTTTATTGGCTGTGCATTCTTCTTTCCTCAAAGAGCTGCCATTTTTAGATGATCTTCCCTGAACAACATACAAACTGCACTGAAACAGACCTTGGTTAGTTTCTCAAAACTTAAATTTCCACTTGGATACAAGTCTTTTGTAAAAGAAAAAAAAGAGTGCTTTGCATAACAACCATACTCATGCTTTGTAGTGCATTTTGCAACATTTCATCTTTATTCCTGAACCTTATTTATATATGCTGCTCATTCCACTGCTGCAAAATCAAAAAATCAAATATGGTATTATTTTAATGGTAAATGACATGATTGGGGGTAGTCCTCAAGACCTCAACTTAAGCTGAAACTATTCTAGAATCAAGTAAACTATACAAGGGATTCTGCTGTGAAAATTTTGTAGTCAAAGATTGGCTCATTCTAAAATAATTAATGTCAATATACCTCGAGGCAGGCAAACCTGTTGTGTAGCTCTCTATGGCATATTATATCTATTGGGGCACAATACAATTACAACAGGAATATGTTCATGCTTGATTCTCCGTAAGTAAACAAATTACAGACAAATCCTTCCAGCTGGAAGATCTTCTCCAGCTGGTGTATAGTTGGTATATCTTTCAACCGATTTTGTTCTTGAGGCATTTTCAAGTATTCCCAATCATGTCACTAACCTTTAATAAGAGGAATAAACACCCTTTCTGGTGATAATAAACACAGAAATGAATATGCCATGTTGAAAGATACAGTCTACACATAGCAGACTTGAGTTTCCAAACTATTTGGAGGGGTTTATAACGTAGTGTTTTTACCAAATGTTTTTCTCTTTCCATGTCTGACGATTCCCGAGAAGTATTCTTTTCCTTCCACACTCTTGTGCCAGTTGTGTACGATGTGGGTGCCTGGATGAATGGACAACATCCTTCGCTCAGTTCTTCTCCAATTCCTGCCAATGAGGGCGTGCCTCACTGACTTTTTATCCCAAAGATTTCAGTTGGTGTAGATGCAGCAGTTTACAAATTTATATCTTGTTATTGACCATTGTGCTCCTGCAAGGATATAAAGATTAAAAAAAAATGTTAAAAACATGTGAAATTTAAATAGCTAAGAATACATTTTTTTATACTTATTTTTTTTTTTCGGGGGGGGGGGCACCACCCTCCTCACAAGTAACCCCATCCCATATCATGAATAAACACCCAATCCCATTCATACAAGGGGCTTTTTCCTCCTATCATAACCCCTTACACCCATCTGACATCTCCTCTCAGTAAACATTAAATCTGATAATAGAGGGTGTGCTTCAATTCAAGTTGATATACTTACAGGATTTAGAGTTCTAATGTAAAGTGTATATTTTTAAGAACATTTTTATTCTAGAAATAATGCTTTTTTGAAAAAATTTGCTTATGCCTGAACTGAAGAAATAATGTTGATTTAGGTTGAAATAAGTAGATTTATATTTGCACATGTACGCTTGTATGAGAACTCCAAACAGAGTCAGGCTACTACTGTTACAAGTGGGTACAGGCTCAGGCTGGTCTTTCAGACTTGTGCAAAGTTCTGGGAATTATTTTCATGCACAAAACACTGGAAATTCATTAAAGATTTACAATAAAAACACACACACTATCATTAAGATACATTAAGTCTGAAATGTCTTAATTAAAGTCTGCAATTAGTCTTAATGCAGACATTAGGCCTAGACAATATTGTATTTTATCAAATTACCATCTTTATGTGCAAAGAGGGCCGGGTTGCACGAAGCCTGACATCTCATCTTCGCCGACAACTCAGTGCTAAGTCATAATGCGTTTCACGAAACCCTGAACATCGTAACTTCATGGACAAAGTCCAGTGACAACAGCTCCGGAGCCGTCATAAGTCAGACGCCACATACGGTTACACTATGCACATGCTAAGGAGGAGCGATATATCGATATATCGATAATATCGATAAAAATCTTCATATCGATATGACGATATATGATTTAAGGTTATATCGATATATCGTTTTTGAGAATATATTGGTCCATATCGATCTTTTTCCGATATCAAACCAACTAACGATGTGTTAACAAAGCCCGAATAACTTCGTTACAACACATGCAGTTGTTAATTGCCGGTTATTCATATTGAATTTCATGCCAATTTTAATTTGTTAAACCTTGGAAACATTCACAACTTATATATCTTAATACCCCAGAAAATCATAGTTACTTTGTAGCATCGATCAGGCCTTTTTAATAATGTAAGATTGTCACTTTTAATGGCTCAATCGATCATGCCATTGATTCAAGACTGGTTCAAGACTGGTGCCCTCAATGTTGAGAGGAATAATTACTTGACATGGCATGATCGATTGAGAGTACTTGTAACCATGATTTTTTGAGATATTAAGAAAGATAAGTTGTGGATGTGTTCTAAGGCTTTACAAATTAAAAATTGGCGTGAAAATTGCATCTGCATAAACGCTAATTAACAACTACATGTTGTAACAAAATTATTCAGGCTTTGTTAACAATGTGGTGGTTGTTTTGACGGCACATGTCACGTCAACCGATTCCGATTTTGGTTTGATTAATCGAACATTGATTGACATAAAATGAGCCATTAAAAGTAACAATCTTACATTATTAAAAAGGCCTGATCGATGCTACAAAGTAACTATGATTTTCTGGGGTGTTAAGATATATAAGTTGTAGATGTTTCCAAAGTTTTACAAATTAAAAATTGGCGTGAAATTCAATATGAATAACCGGCAATTAACAACTGTATGTGTTGTAACGAAGTTATTCAGGCTTTGTTAACACATTGTTAGTTGGTTTTACTGGCAGAAGATCGGGCTTTTCGGGCTCCGCGGAGAATGCGTGCTCAGATAGGAATTTTGAAAAAAAAATTGATATATCGATATATATCGATATGACCCGCCCTAAATATCGATATCCGATATAGGCTATATCGATCCACCTTAGCACATGCCATTTCAAGAATCCACAAATTGTTAAATACAACAGGCCAAATTAGTAATTTTACAATAATAAAACCCTTCAAATCATGCTATTAAATATTTAAATGATATTTTGATTTGACATTTATCCTAAACATGTCTTAAGATATCAGAGATAAGTTTCTTAAATCTGTATGACATAAGAGTGGTTAGAAAGCATTGTTATAAGCGTCTGTCATTGAATAATAAAAATGTTGTGTTATACAACTTAAATAAACATTTCAATACTCTATTAACTAAGATAGAATTAATATGAAAGAACAAAAGAACACACTAAATAAATATAGACATAAAAGAGACCAAACAAAAACAGTGCAGTGAATGAAGCTGCAAAATTAATTAATGCAGTAACGGTATCCTTGGAGGGTCATTATTTTATTGATCATGTGCTATCTAGTTGACGATAAAATTGATACTTAAGAGTTATTAAGCGTGTATTGTTTGTAATTATGTGATGATTTATGTTGATAAAAATCTGTTCCTATTAATTTCAATCAAATATTTGTCCGTAATTTCAGTTAACGCTGGAATAGCATTTCACAAATGTCGCAAGTTATCATACCATTTATGACAAAGACTATTTTACTATCGATTCCGCTTGGAGTTGGAGATGTCATGGTTTCGTGAAACGCAAATAGTTGTCCGTCATATCTCCAGACATCAGTAACAACTATAGCGCTGGAGTTATGACGGTTTCGTGCAACCGGCCCCTGATTCATGAAAACCATGCTAATCATTATAGTCTGACAGCTTCAGTCAGCCTGCATTGCCTTTGAATATTCTACTGAGATTCCGAATGGCTCTATTGCGAGAATCAATACAGGAGCCAGACATATCTCAGTGGAATATTTGACGATAACACAAGCTGAAGCTTTCAGACTTATTGAGTAATATATGTTTTGAGTAAGATGAGAGTACACAGTAAATTGGCAGAACTTAAATTTTCTTCATAGCCACGTTAGTACTAGTCTTATTCAGATAATGTTTAAGTCTAGACTTGGACTTATATCATGGCAAGAGTGACTGAAAAACTAACGTCATTAATCTTAACAATGAAAACATCTTATTACTGTTTTCTGGTGTGGCAGAGCTGTGATCAACCATTCAACTTAAAGTGATAGCTAACATTGTGGAGCTTCAATTTAAAAAATTGTCAAATTTTTATATCTGAACTACAACATAGTAGTGTTCATATGGACAAATAAACGCCCTAGAATAAAAAAGTTTGGAAAGTTACACTGCCAATGGCAAGTTATGCGTGAATAAACAATTAAAACTCGGGGCGAGTTTTAATAGCGTAGGTGTACACACAGTAAGTCTATGGGAGAAAATGGGCAGGTGAATCCTATCAACTTACGATTTTCACTTTTTTAAAGCACTAAATAATCATTTTGAAATACAATTTTTTCAGGGCGTCATTTTTAGACCTTATCAAAGACAATGGTAGCATGGGGAATCATGTACTATGTAGCTCAGATTTTTTTAACTGTGGTAAATCATGTTAGCCAATACCTTTAGATCTAACGTTAGACCGATATTGTGATGCTGATGATAGTATCAGTCACTGATACACACACACACACACACTACTGGGTGGACAATTTTTTTGAAAAAAAAACACACATCAAATGACAATTGTAAAGCAAAGAGAAGGAGACAGATTATGTCTGATCAACCAATCCTGGGCTTTGTCTTGTGCTTGAGCCAGAGCTTATGCAGGACCAGTGCAGAGTCAGAGACAGACAGGACTAGTCAGGGGTAAGGACCCGGGCTATGGACGGACCGGCAGACTAGCGGGGCGCTAACGGGGCATCCAGGTGGCAGACCGCCCGTTCGGGGAAATTCCCGCACAGACGTGGTAGAGCTGACGACACTCGCACTGTCTGTGTACAGTCGACGACAGTTTTCGAACGACGCATGGACGATGTCGAAACCTAATTCAGAAAATAGCACAAAAACACTCACTCGTTTCAGTTAATTAATGACCACACATCAAGTGTTTCCAGGCGTTTTTACCGGATTGCTAATTCCGACGCAATTGATCCACAAAAACTTCACCGCATAGGGAGATTTCCGTCAAATAAATTATGTTGATTAGGGATTTGACAATTGACATATTGACATGGAAGCTGACATGTTGTACTCGCCCGGAATTGAGTTTAAAATATAATTTTCAAAATTATTGTTTGGGATTTAAATTTATATTTAGCGAAATAAATATTCCTTTTCTGTTAAAATAAATAACTATGTTTGTAAAAAAGTGGAAAATTATATAAAAATGTTTTGTTTAAATGAACCCGAACTGTGGCAACTCATATAATCCAAATTGGCCATGCTGATTTATGCACAAGTAGCTACTGGCTTAGCTTCACGAACCAAACGGAACTGCAGCGAGAGCTGGCGCTCGCGAATTCACATCCACTGTCTATCCGCGCAGATTCATGATCGCATAGGAATGCATGCAGGCAAGGTCATTGACCGTCACGTCGGTACAATGCGACAGTCTGTTTGCGCGATACGCCATTATTACGTAAAATGCGTAAATTACGTCAAAAATTTAAACTGGACAGCCGTAAAATTTTTTAAGACCTTGACGAAATGGCGTACAAAGAAAAATTTGGCCTTTTTCTAAACTTAAAATCGTTAAACTCAGTAAATTGATACAAATATAATGCAAACATGCAAGTAGCCAATTATTTCAATGCATCCTCTTTCACAATACTTGTTTTGAAACCAGCGAAAAGTGCCACGATTAGTCTTTTTATTTTAGCTACAAAATGGAGGTATTTTTCTTGTCAAAAATACACTAATTATTTAAGCGAATTTTATATTGTGTTGATATATTTTTGCAATGAGTTTTGGGAGATAAGATTAATATATACGCAAATGTAAGGTGATTACTCCTCAATCAAGTTGTTTATGATCAAATGAGTCTTAAATAGAAGATTGGAAGAAGGAGCAGACAAAGTTGAGGTAAAATTTAACCTTTTTGCTATTTTTTCGATTAGTCGCTAACATGGCAGGCCTGTTTAAGGCGCATTTAAATTTCACGTATTTTAGTTTATTTAATATTTACGAGGTTACACATATTTTCACAATTTTAACGGTTTTATTTGTTTTTATTAAAGAACGAAATAAATATTTTATGTGGTTGAACAGCGACTACTAGCAGCATAAATCAAACATTCCATCGGTGCGGCGTCTACGGCGTTTTACCCTGCGCGTTTGGTCGTGATTTTTGCGCGATTCTCGGCGGCGTTACTCAGTCCGGTATGGCTTTAAAGCTCTGTGTGTGTCATAATTTTGCTCTTAGCACATCACAGTTTAGATTAAAATAAAATATTATGTCAAACATATCAGGTCGTATGATAATGCATGTGAGCATTTAATATAATATTCTAGTATCATTTTTAGTAAAATAATGAGTTAAGAGTTAATATCTACTTTAGAAAATCAAGATGATAAGTAGTTGACATGGTGCAGGATTGTTTGAGTGAAAATTTTCGCCATTACATTGTACGTCTCCCGTGTCTGCAATCGTCATGAAATTAGGCAGCTGAAAATGGAAGTTTGAAATAAAATCGTTCCTGGGTGTTTAAAAAAAAATCATGAAGACTTTGGGAAAAAAATTAACCATTCAATCATAACGTTTGCTGTATTGGTTGACAATATCATGTTTTCATAAAACTTCGAATTTTCGTGTAAATATGAAATAAATGTTGTTTATTTTATTCTTTTTACGGTCAATAATTTGAATTTATTTGCTTCCCATCGCCGTTCTGAGCCTTGAGCGATGTTGTGACGAGTAGGGCTGTTGGTGAATTCCTTTGCTGTTGTAGTCGCATGAAGAAGTGACAATAACTGATTCTACTATTGTGTTCAGCTGAAAATAATTTGTGGTTCATAATCTTAAATTGCTAGTTAAAAATATTACTGGTTTCTTTTAATTACTGATGAAAATAGATCCTTCGTATACCAGCGATTACGCGACTATCGGTTTCGCCGTAAATTCAAAATTCGCGCCCCTCAGCCTTTGTTGTGCGGACAACCGCACCATAATGGCCGCGCCTACAGATGTCGCGCGTGACGCGCAGTGCGAGTAACGTGCAGTGCAGCGGTTACAGTACTGTAGGGTATCAAAGTAGACTGTTGGTGAGCGCTTTTACGTTATTTGGCCTTTTTGTGTGGGGATTTTTTGAGAATATTCTCGAGCGTACTTGGTCGTTGTGGATTAGTAACGAAAGACTATCAAACTGTGATGGATTCGGAGGAAAATTCGTCATCGGAGGCGGGATGAGCATCAACAATCTCCCGAGGAAATACTGAACGTGTGTTATCGTATTTATCACCGTACGGGGAGCTGGCGATAGCGCCGTGTGTGTCGCTATGGCGGCGCCTTATTCAGGGAGTGCTCGCGGCTAGTCTGTCAAATCGTGTGTGAAATCAATTTAGATCTTATAATCATGGAAGAAAAATAGTGTTGTTTAGCAATAGACTGTATCTAATGCGAGGTATATTAGATTTGATATTGGAATTAGGATTTTTAGTGAGGATTAAAGCCCAGTTTAGTTTTGGGGATTTGTTTTTTTGAAAGCTTTATGCTCACAAAGTTCATAACCCTGCAAAAATAGATTCTGACATGTCTTAGTTTTTTTTAAATTATTTAATGAAAAATCGTCCGTGTGAACACCCCGCCAAAATTTTAACATATAGCATCTTAAAGGGTTAAAAAGGATTTAAGGTTACAAGTAAACATGTGTATACCTCATCTGAAAGAGCGACTCGCTCTTTCAGATGCAGGATAACTCATATAGACTTTTTTTGTCTTTGATTTTTTAAAAAATTAATTAATGAAAAATGCGGGGGGACGCCCCGACATTTTTGAGCATAATTTAGCATTAAGCATCCAAAGGGTTAAAAATTTTATATGAGTAATACCTCATCTGAAAGAGCTGCGTCTGCTCTTTCAGATGAGGTATAACAAATGTAACCTTAAAGCCTTTTCAACCCTTTAGATGCTATAATGTAAAATTTTGGGGGTGTTCCCACGAGATTTTCCATTAATTAAATTAAAAAAAAACTAAAGACATTCAGAATCTATTATTGCAGGGTTATGACATTGGGCATAAGCTTTCAAAATAACAAAAAATCACCCAAAACTAAACTTGGGCTTTACTTCGTCCATCAATGTCCATGGAAATATATCGAAATGAAGTTTTGAAAGCAATGCCATTTTAGTTTAATAAAATGAAAAAGGTAAATCGCTTTTCAAAAGCCACAGGGTCAAGTCAGAGATCACTGATCAGTGAGTCAGTAAAACCTTTAATTGTGAAACTGGCTTTTGAAAAGATTTAGACATCTTTTTATTTAATAAAAAGTTTTCATTAAATTTATACAACATATGATATGAAGGACGTTAATTATTTGGTGAATGGAAAATTCAATAGCTTATTTTATTAAAGCAAATGGTGTGTCTAAACATGCCTGGCTTAAAGCCGAAGTTTAGTTTGGGGGATTTTTTTTTATTTGAAAGCTTTATGCCCCAAAGTCATAACCCTGCAATAATAGATTTCTGAATATCTTAAGTTTTTTTTAAAATTAATTAATGAAAAATCTTGGGGGGGGGGGGACCCCCGAGATTTTCGACTATATTTTACATTACAGCGTCCAAAGGGTTAATAAGGTGTTAAGGTTATATGAGTTAAACCTCATCTGAAAGAGCAGACTCTTAACCTATTTAATGCCTTGAAAATTACATGCTCTGAAATAGAAAGTATGGAAGCTCTGTATCAGTTCACTGATAATTTAAAAATCATTGTAGACTTGTACTTTTACGTGGAATTTGGGTTTAGAAAAGAAAAATGAGAATCAAATGAAATAGGCCTATATACATGTACCATCTTGAAATTTAAAGGGAATAATCCGTTTGGCTTTAGAAACTAACTTTCATTTTTACATTCATTCATGTATGTGTAATCATTGTCGTGTGTTTATATTGTGATAATAGCTTATTAGGCACCTACATGTACTACATTACAAGCGAAACATTGTAAAAAGTGGTATCAAAACAGACTTTCAGATGAGCACTCTTGACTTTGGAGTGGATGTTCTTAACTTCTGAGGGCTTTCCAATACTGGCTTGGCTTAGTTAGTTGGCACAATTCAAAAGTCTCTGGCAGGTACCCAAAATTTGTTCTCATTTTTATTGCCCATATCTGGCTTGGATTTTATACTACATGTAGCACCTGTTTTGGAAAGGAAATGGCCAGACAAATAGTGATGATGCCAATATGTTGAATATCACTAGACACAAACTTACATGTACATGTATGAAATGTGGTAGGCCTATAGAATGCAAAAGAGCTGAGTTGGTGGTTATTTCAACATGAGAGTGGATAACTGAGAAATTAAACATCTGATGATATTAAAAAAAAAACATGCTATAAGTTTATTTTCTGTTTTAATAAGCATGGATGGGTATCAAATTTGTGAAATACAGTGTACCCAGGGCTCCACACTAACCTGTTTTCCTACTTGCCCTTTGGGCAAGTGAAATTATCACTTTCAGATTTTTACTTGCCCGAATGAAAAATTTATTTGCCTGAAAATGCTGAAATAAACAATAATCAAAGTAACACATTAAAATTAAAAATTATTTCCCCCAATTTTAGCCAAGGCCTTTTTAAAGCATTGAACATTGTTATTTTAAATCTGGGGGTTGCATAAGGTGATTTATGAATTTAAAGAGTAATAAAATGAAGTACATGTACAAAGAACAAAATAATGATGAAATATACATGTACATGTATTCATGTAATACACCTGTCAATTGTAAGACGCACCCCTCGACCCCCGGGATTGGTGCGTCATGGGTGGGTCATTTACCAACAAATAATGACGCAGGGTACCGTCATGGAAGCATTTGGTCCGTCACAGCATTGTGAATGGGGTGCGTCAGTTTGTATACGTTTAAATAGGCCTAGGCACAGTCATTGTAAGAAAATGGTCCGTCACAGTCGAGAGTGCGTCATGGTATATGAAATCCGACTCACGTTTGACAACGTGACGCACGGGGGTCGAGGGGTGCGTCTTACAATTGATAGGTGTATAAGTTAAAGGTAAATGACATGATTGGGAGTAGTCCTCAACTTGGGCTGAAACTATTCTAGAATCAGGTAAACTGTGCAAGGATTCTACTGTGAAAGTTTGGTTATCAAAAGTTGACTTGTTCTAAAGTACCTTCCATCTATACATGTAAGTCCGTGACAGACGAATCTGTTGTGTAGGGTTCTATGGAATGTAGGCCTATTTTTATCGGGGCACAAGAAAATTAAAATACTACTGTGTTCATGCTTGATTCTCCGTAAGTAAATCCTTCTAGCTGGGAGATCTACTCCAGCTGGTGCACAGTTGGTATATATTTCAACTCATTTGGTTCTTGAGGCATTTTCACATGTTCCCAATCATGTCACTAATCTTTAACAGAACACAAAGTTCACATATTTTGTTCATTTTTGGTAAAGATTTTTGGACATGTTTTGCTCATTTTATGATCAAAATTTTTCTGGTCGCATGTTGGGCAAGTAAATTCTAACATTTTGAGTTTCCACTTGCCCAACATGAAATTTTACTTGCCCCGGGCAAGTGGGCAAGTGCTACTGTCGAGCCCTGGTGTACCATATAGTCCAGATTACTATGTATTCCAGCTGGATTTTCGTGCCAAAGTTGATTTTACTAGCTTACTTTGTCAATTTGAGGGCGCTGATTCCAAAAATACCAGGTGCCATTTTTTTCTACCACGTCTTCAGCCGCCATTTTGAATTTCAAAATGGCCGCCCTTTTGAAATATATTTTGTACAATAACTCCAATTATAATCAACAAAAAAGATTAAAAATGGTGGCAACACCCATGTTTGTGATACCAAGGATTCCATTAAACTCACCGCCATACTTACAACGCATCTCATTTGGCCGCCATCTTGGATTTCAAAATGGCCGCCATATTGAAATACATTTTTGACTATATTTCGAGTTCTGAGCGACGTAGAAGATTGAAAATCGTGTCAATACCCATATTTGTGATACCAAGGATTCCATTAAAACCAATGCCATACTTGCAACTTTTCTCGATTGGCCGCCATTTTGGATTTCAAAATGGCCGCCTTATTGAAATAATATCTCGAGTTCGGAACAATTTTGAAGATTAAAAATAGACTGAGTGCCAACACGCATGTTTGTGATACCTAGGATGCCATAAAAGCCACTGCTGTAGTTGCAACTCATCTCATTTGGCCGCCATCTTGGATTTCAAAATGGCCGCCATATTGAAATACATTTTTGACTATAGTTCGAGTTCTGAGCGACGTACATGTAGAAGATTGAAAATGGTGTTAATACCTATGTTTATGATGCCAAGGATTCCATTAAACCCACTGCCGTACTTACAACTTTTCTCGATCGGTCGCCATCTTGGATTTCAAAATGGCCGCCATATTGAAATTTACTTTTACGTTTCGAGTTATGAGCGACGTAGATTAAAAATGGTGTCAATACCTATACCTAGGATGCCATAAAAGCCTCTACTGTAGTTGCAGCTCATCTTAATCGGCCACCATCTTGGATTTAAAAATGGCCGCCTTCTGAGATTTTAAATATATTTTAATACACTTGTGATTAAATAAGAACATGCGAATCACAAAGAAGCTACAGAATGTCACCGAATTTGGCATTGGAGATTATGCTTGTGGTGATAGTGACCAAAATACATATCTACAATTTTGCCGCTCAATATGATCATGTTAGAATTCAAAATGTTTAACAACGTAATGGAGAACATTCAATGCACCCTTTCTATGGAGGAACTACCAGCTTTGACGAGAACGACCTGTTTCTAAATCTCTTTTCAGGTCTTTATAACTTTTCTCCATGCATAAAATTTTGATAGCACCCGGAATGGTAAAATGAGAGATAATACTGAGAATCGCGATTCTGTCGCACAGCGAAGATATGTTTGTTTCTCCGTAAGCGACACGCCTAACAGCAAAGTTTTTGTAGTTGCTCTGTAAGCTTTACAAGTTTTCAATGTTATTACTGTTGCTCCTCCATTCTTCATGTAGGCCTAACGTTATATATCACACACTTATTCGTGGCTTTCTCTATATGGCATCCATGAAAAATTCTTCTGTTTACCAGAATTTTACACTTCGTGTAAGTATTTTTAAGACAATTTACATATTCAGAAGGAAACATAGGCCTACATGCCATTTTTAGAACATAAACATATACAAGACTCTAACAATTTTGGTATATTTACTGATTGAATTCTAATAATTTCTATTTCTTTTGGTGAAATTAAATTGATTCTTTTTCATAGCAATTATATGCTCCGTTTGTTCAAAATGTTTGATTGACCTAAAGAACGAAAACGTGGAATGGTAGGCTATTTTTACATTTGCATGTGAAAATGAAGTATTTAGCAGAGAGTATGATTGCATTTACTGAATAAACATTTTTTTTCTACATTTCAAGATGAAGCTCCATTTTATTTATAGAAATAGTACACGAAACATATCATCACAGTGGTGAATATTTATCTAATTTACAATCATATAGAATTATAGAATATGTGAATTGGTTTGTAACTAGCTTAAAACTGAAGCAGAAAAGTAATCATTATGCTTGATTTACATTTCGTTTGAAGCATAACAATGTCCCGAAATGCGTTATATTTCACAAGAGTAAGCAATGTACTTTTCTATATTTAACATCTAGACATATTCATTTGTTCTTGTAAAGGTTCCGAACCATATAAAAGTCCTTTAATAAACACAATTTGCACAATAGTTGTCTTAAAATTTAAATGGGATTCCAGGGGGGCCAGTGCCATTACAACGTGTACACCATGCGCGTGTGAAAAAACGCGTAAAAAGGGTTGTTTTTCACGGTCGGACGATGTACATCGAAAAGGGTATCAAAATCGCCAAAATCGGGAAAAAAGGGTATACTTTTAACAGATGGCTTACTTCAAAAGGGTATCTTTTCAGACTTGAATACTTGTTTAGGGTATTCTGAGATCGATTTTCAATTACGTGTTTAGGGTCTATTTTGAAAGTCAATACACGCGCATGGTGTACACCTTGTAATGACACTGGCCCACCCGGGATGGGATTGAAAAAAAATAAGTCTATGCGGTTAAGTAATCGTATCTTGCCCTCAACTGCTGCAGAAAAAATATAACCGCTGTCTCGATTGCAATCGATATCGTTTCTATGTGCGTGCGAAGATCCGCGCAAGTCAGCCGCGGAACTGAAAATGTAGCGAGTTTAACTTCTAAGGACATTAAAATTATACTTGCAGTCAATTTCACAAAGCAAATCCTGTTTGGAAATTAAGTAGTTGCAGCCAAGGGTTCACTGTAAGTACCACGTGCCAAATTAATGGCTTGGCTTCGTACCAACTTTTATCTGGAATATTCTGGCATTGTGCCGTTACGGCTGGACTACGGTAATAATGTTACGTTAACGTTAGATCTTACCGCGACGGCCCGCACGCTACGGGCACGCCATGTCATGTGAATATGTGTAACGACAATCCCGGCAATGTGGACGGTCGAGACTACAAGTAGTAAGGACAAATAGGTAAGGCTTTTAAATCTTCAGTACTTCCTACAATTTTCACTTACAGCCTGAGCCTAATCTATCCTAGTAACTACTGAGTATAGGTCTACTACCAGCAGTGTTATTGATCCCGTTACTAACCAGCTACCTAGCTTTGCGCTTGAGAGTGAGACCTACACGTAACTGGCCCCTCGTCCTCGGGTCTCAGCTAAGTAGTTAGAATTATCGTTAGATCATTCGAGGATTCTAGATATTGATCCTAATTCTCAGTCAAATTATACCAATAAGTTGAAATATGTATAAAAATCAAAACGTACCGGTTTTGTCGACTTCTAATCATGTTAGACCTCCTAAGCAACACTACAGTAACTGCAAACCAATATCGGAATTAATTCGTTGACAAAATTCGCAATTTCTAAATGTGCGATATTTCAGGCATCGTCATTTTCCCCTTCCAACTTGTCAATGATGTCACATCATAAGAAGGATTTACGATGTGAAATTCAGTAATTGGGAAGAGTTAACTCATTCCAGATGGTAGCAAATAATAGATATATGTTTAAAATTTGTGATTTAAAGCGTTGTCGCTGCCCTTTAGAAATATTAGTACACTAAAGTAAGTGAGTACAATCGACAAGTTAAATTTACTGAAATGACGCCTTTGACGGCAATTTTAGTTCAAGATGGCGTCTGATGCAAAAAAATGACAGCAAACTGATAGCAGATTTACCCCTAAAATCATCCGTTACTTGAAAAGAAGCAATTCAACCAGTCTTATTCTTCTGAGTAAATTACATGTTCAGAAAACGGGCATATTGTAAAAGGTATGGCGGCCATTTTGAAATCCAAGATGGCGGCCGATCGAGAAAAGTTGTAAGTACGGCAGTGGGTTTAATGGAATCCTTGGCATCATAAACATAGGTATTGACACCATTTTCAATCTTCTACGTCGCTCAGAACTCGAAATATAGTCAAAAATGTATTTCAATATGGCGGCCATTTTGAAATCCAAGATGGCGGCCAAATGAGATGCGTTGTAAGTATGGCGGTGGGTTTAATGGAATCCTTGGTATCACAAACATGGGTGTTGCCACCATTTTTAATCTTTTTTGTTGATTATAACTGGAGTTATTGTACAAAATATATTTCAAAAGGGCGGCCATTTTGAAATTCAAAATGGCGGCTGAAGACGTGGTAGAAAAAAATGGCACCTGGTATTTTTGGAATCAGCGCCCTCAAATTGACAAAGTAAGCCAATAAAATCAACTTTGGCACGAAAATCCAGCTGGGTCCAAATATCTGACATAGCCCACTACACTAATATATGTACACATAGTTTCTCAATTATTGTATCCCCCGAACTGTGTTCGGAGGATACTATGGATTTGGCCTCGTCGTGCCGCCGCTCTACGGCTCTACCAGCTGCATTTCTGCCTCCTGATCAATCTCAAATTTGTAATGAAGGTGTATTATGGTAAAGCGAAGACACGCTATTGTTTTTGTGTGGCGCCCGACTGCGCTTAGGTCCGTTCTTTGTTCACAAAAAGGTACATTTTTCAGGGTCTGCTTGTGTCCTGATAACTGGCCGCATTTCTTCTGACCGGGATTTTTTTCAATATTGGTGTGTAAGTGAATCTAATGGTCCTTTAGACACCTGATAACTTTTGGTGATTTGCTGCCACCCAATGTTTCCGCCTTTTACAGGGTCCATATGGTCAACCTGATAGGTCTAAATTTGCAAAAATGCTTATTTTTCAATTACTATTGTTTTACGCCAAAGGATTTTATTCCCAAAACTTGCTGTATAGGTGTATAGGTGGTCATTCTAACAATGTAAGGCGCTCATTAGTGTTCGTGATGGCGCCCTCAGTCGTTACGCGCTTGGGTTGGCCATGGTGCAACATTTACTTGTATATGATCTATCGGCCACATTATCTTGTCGCGATTTATAAATCAAACTATGCTTTGAGGTTTATTGGCGGGGGGGGTGGTCATTCTGTGTAACAATAGTTTTCAGTGGACGGCGCCCCCCTCAATTGTTCGCGACATTTATAGAAGAGATTTTCTCGTGACACTCTACTACTGGCTGCAGGTTCTTATCTCAGATCATTGCTTACAAATTTGGTAATGAAGGTGTATTATGGTTAAAGTGAAGATGTTTATTGTTTTGGGTGGTGGCGCCCTCGCTTGGTCCGTCTTTGTAGCACAAAAAGGATACATTTTTCAGGGTCTGCTTGTGTGCCCTGAATACTGGCCGCTTTCTTGACTGGATATTTTTAATCAAATTTGTGTGTAAGTGTATGCATATGTCCAACTTCTAGACACTTATATACTATTTGGTGATGCTGCCCGCCAATGTTCCACGTCTTTAACAGGGTCAAAAGGTTCAACTCTAGATACGGTCTAAATTTGGCAAAAAATGCTTAATTTTTTACAAATATACTTTTGGTTGTACTCAAAGGATTTTATTCCCAAACTTGCTGTATAGGTGTATGGGTGGTCGCATCAAGAAGAGATTGCAGTAGGGCCAGCTATTAGTGTTCCGTGTGACAGTGCCCTCAGTGTTCCGACTTTGTAGTGCCATGTCACATTTACTTGTATGATGATCTAGTCGGCGCCACATTTCTTGTCCGATTTATATTCAAACTGCTTTGGAGTTTATGGGGAAGGGGGGGTGTCATTTTGCGTAAGCAATAGTTGTTCAGTGACAGCGGCCCCGTAATTGTCGCGACTTTTATAGATGGCGCATGTCATATTTCTAATTTATCCAAATGGGGGTAATGACGGGTTTCGGGGGATACATGTGCTCGAAAGGGTCGCCCCGCCCGAGTACCTCTAGTTCCTGTTAAGAGCCAGCACATTTACATACACTTAATGGTAAGTGAAAGTGTCTAGTCACTCTAGTGTATTCTTAAGTTATAAACATTTAAAAGATTAATGTTGTATTTTGATAGTCTTGTAGTCTGTTCTTTGATGCATATGTCTGTTACATACAATGAATTATGACAAACTGACTGATTAAATTATCCAATGACCATTTCCATTCTTACAGTTGGTACATACATGTAAACCGCCCTTGCCATGCTTTGTTTGCTAATTTGCACAGATCAACCAGTGGCGTGCGCAAGGGGGGGACCCCCCCCCAGAATGCTCCCAAAATGGTATGGTAGTCGGGGGGGGGCCCCCCCCCCCAGAATGCTCCAAAATGGTATGTTAGTCGGGGGGGGGGGGCGTAAGCATTCAGTTGGGGAAATTAGAGTGATTGTCGGGGATATTTTCTTGGCCCCCCCCCCCAATTCCAAAAATTCCTGTGCATGCTCCGTCACGCCACTGCAGCATCAATAAATGCACTGAAGCATTACATGTAGTTTAGATTTACTAATCCCTGTTAATCCTCTTACTCAATACAATAGTTCCACAAAGTCACTCAATACCTTAACCCGTTGGAGACTAAGTACGAGTTAACTCGTGTTGGGGTCTATGGAAAATGTGTATTATCAAATTAAATCAAATCGTCCCCAACGGGTTAAATGCATGAAAGAAGTGTGCCTATTGTGCAACCACTGCAAACTGAATAAGCAACCGGAATTGATCCGGCAGCTCTCTCTTAGAAATGTGGCAAATAAAGAGGTAAATTTTGTATGTTTGATTGTTTGAAATAATGTTATGTCAATTTTATTTTTGGTTTAGTGTTGATCTGATCAAGCATGCAACCACTACATGTATGTATACAGTAGGAGGTGAAATTCTCATCAGATAATTTGTATTTGATATATCAAGTCTGAATATTTCCATAGAAACTGTACATGAAAAAAATGAATAGATAAAAAATAACAATATGAAAAATAAATTTAAATGTTCAATCTGCATGATAAAATATAATAAACTATAATTCAATTATCACTACAAAGAAGGCAAAGGAGATACTAGGAAAATATGCAGTTTGTTGTATGCTATTATTCAAGGCACCAGCTAAAAAAAAAATCAAGTCTCCAACAGTAATATTTCCTTTGAGGATGTGGCCCTCAGGAAATGGTTATTGAAGTTACGTCAGATCATACAATTTAACTGAGCCTCTAAAACTATGCAGCCATTGTTGTCAGACCCATCACCAGTTTTGAAAAACAGATACCAGAAAATAGTCCCAGGCCATTACATTAGGGCAAGTCTAAAATTATTGTGTTATCATGCTGTTTATTTTTATACTTCAAATATCATTAGTTTTCCTATGTTTATGTCTTATAAAATAGGCCTAACTGATTGTAATTGAAGTAGACCTACATGTACATATAGCCTACATGTACTAGGTAGGCTATGTTTTCCTTCAACAAAATGTAATTATAATGTTGTGTCCATTCCATTTGTAGTGGTTTGTTGTTGTTCCAGACCTTTCGTTGTACATAATGTATGTATGGTTGACTTTGTTTACTACAGGTTTTCCTAATAAGTGTGATGAACATGTACATTAGAACTTGAACAATGTTTTTGTTCCATTTTATATCTTTTGACATTTGAATTACATGTGTATTGTACTGTCTCTTCTTCTCCATTATGTCTCTTTTCAGGAGTTGTGTTAAAACGAAAACAATCTTTTGTGAATGCGGCCTGTGAGGGCGTCTTGAAGTGGAGTTCGTGCGAATGTCCGTCCACACCAGTCACAGGGCGAAACTCGCACAGCGTTGCGTATGTGAACGGAAAGATCTACTTTTTCGGTGGCTGTTCGGGGTCTCGAACTGCATTTAACGACATGTGGCAGTTAGACCTCAGCAACAGGGAGTGGTCTAGGGTACTGGCTTCAGGTATGCAAACTTAAAGGGGAATAAAACCCAGAAATCTACTTGCATTCAGAGAATAGATAACAATAAGAGAAAGAAAATTATTAAAGTTTGAGAAATTTGACCTAACCGTTTATTCGTTAAAGAGTGACGTTATGAATGTTCATCAAAGTTTACTTAATCCTTGTTATGGAGGATTTTTAAATTGGCAACTCTGTCACATTTTGAGATGTCAGTGTGGGGAACTTCCATTGGTTTTGTACACAAATTTTCGCAAATTTACTGTTTTCTGAAATGTCAAATGAGAGCATAATCAAATACTTTCAGAAAAACATGTAGAATCATTTTTGTCGGAGGTACCTGTATAAGAAGCAAGATGCAATCAGTTATTCCGTAAAAAAGAGAATAAGTGAAAATTTGTGTACAAAACTAATGGATAGCATACCTGCCAACCGTCCCGATTTTTCCAGGGCAGTTCTGGTCTTAATTACAGTAACTAGGCGGTGCGTTCAACAACAAAAACGTAGATTAAAATAAGAATAGAACATGAATGACCAAAATAAATGAAAAACTACTGAACCAAGTGCATTGGTTACTATAGTGATTTTAATGCAACGCCCAAATTGTAATGCAAATGCCGTGTTTTCATTCACTGGTGAGTGCCGGAACAAAAGGTTTGTTTCATGCATGCCTTTTTTTTCTCATAAGAAAAACTTTTGGTTCAGCTATGTTTCAAATATTTGTCACAACTCGCACTCTCTTCTCACTGTTTAGCTCATCGCCGGCCAAGGGCCGATGAGCTTATGCCATGGCGTGGCGTCCGTCGTCCGTCCTCGCCGTCCTTCCCGTCCGTCCGTCCCACAGTTTTGAAAAATGTTTCTTCTTCGTCATTTCTCGACCGATTTGATTCTGATTGTTTCATATGATAGGCTAGGTGGGGATTTAAAAGCTTCTACACAGAATTGTGAAATTTATTAATATTTTAATTATGCAAATTTATTCAAAATCACAAAAAATGCTTCTTTCCTTCATTTCTCAACCGATTTTTGATTGTGATTGCTTATTTGGTAAGGCTGAGTTATGCACATTAAAAACTTCTACACAGAATTTTGAAATTATACTCTCATTAATTAATTATGGTAATTTATGGCAAATTCACAAAATAACAAAAAATGCTTCTTCTCCCACATTTCTTGACCGATTTTCATTCTGTTTGTTTGATCTGATAGGGCTAGATGGGGCTTCAAGACTTCTACACAAATTTTGAAATTAATCAATTATGCAAATTTGAAATTATTATGCAAATTTATTTTCAAAATCACAAATAAAATCACAAAAAATGCTTCTTCTCATTCATTTCTCAACCAATTTTGAATTAGTTTGCTTTATCTGGTAGAGCTAAGCTTTGGTACACTAAACCTCAACCCAGAATTTTTAACATGTTGCTCCATTAATATAAATTATGGTAATTTAATGCAGATTTATTCCAAAAATAACAGAAATTGCTTCTCCCTCATCTTGACCAATTTTCATTCTGATTTTTTATATATGATAGGGCTAGTGGGGGCTTCAAAACTTGTACACAAAATTTGAAATTCATTAATTATGCTAATTTATGCAAATTCAAAATCACAAATAAAATCACAAAAATGTTTTCAAATTATTTGACCAGTATAAAATTGTACCACATGAAATTCGGATATATGCATTGTGCGAGATGCCGGATGAGCGCTACGTCATTGATGTTACTGTACCGCCTAATAACTGTAATAAGACCAAAACTGCCCTGTGAAAAATCGGGCCGGTTGGCAGGTATGGATAAGTTCTCCACATTTTCATCTGAACAAGTGACAAGAGTTGCCAATTTAAGAATCCTCCTTAATGATGAATAAATAAAATTTCTGAAGTCTTGAACTCTTGCTCAAACTTTCACTGTTTATTTATTGTTCTGTATTCTATAAATGCAGGAAGATGTTTGGGTTTCCTTTTGATGCAAATGACTGATACAGTTACAGCATGTAGGGGGTGGAGACAAGGGCACTCATTTTTCCCCATGTAATACAGCTTACAGACTTGAATCAGTGATAACATACATGTACAACACGTATTCACTCATACTGTAGTACTGAAAGCCTAACAAGTGCACAATACCGGTGTGTGCCTTTTTGTCAAACTGTCACCAGGGGATCACTTTTGCATGCCTAAAAATTAACATTGGTGAAATACAGTGGCATTTAGAAGAAAATGCATCTGGAAACCTCCTGCAAAATATGGAGCTAGAACTCAGTTATTAGTGGATATTATAATGACCGATTAGACTCTGATTTGAAGTTTTTGTTTGCTGAGGAAAAAAATTCCTACCATAGAACTACACATAAAACGGACTATTGTTTATCTTGTCAACATTTTTCAATTCTAACATAATCACTGGACCCCCAGATTTCACAGACATGCCCTTATCAATAGCCTAAGGGCATGGATTATCTTTTCCTTGTTTTTCGTGGATGTTTAGATCCTGAGATCCTGTGAATGCGGCTGTATGGAGAATGAAAACTAATCTGTCTTCAGTGGGTTAGAAACTCATTACTTGTCTTCTCATACGTGTTTTAAATTGCCGCCTTTATAGAGGAGCCTTTAAAGTTTTGTAGAATATAAAAAAAATGTAACTAACAAAAAATGGTTTTTTTTTAATTCTTGTTGATGAACTTTCAGTTTAAACTCAATGTTTACCCCATGTAATTGATTTTCTGACACTGTACTGTTTGGTGCTAGTTCCGTAACCAGTTCGGCAGGACTTATGTGGGTTACCGAATAACGATTCTACATCCAAGCTCAAGATGTGATGGTCTGAAAGCAATAGGATATAATCAAGTATATATTGTGGAATTTTGATTCCAAATAAATACTATTACTGTTTTATGACTTCATTAATAATGCTGGTTAGTCATGGGTAATGAAGTTTAGCCTTTTTATGTGAACAGATGTGAAAACATCCAACGTTTAAAACCAGCACACACGCCCAGAAAAAAAAGTCGCTGATAATGTTTTATCGATTACCCCCGTCCTCGTGCGACGGGTTTGTGCACACCATGAATAAAACCCTGGCAGGTGCGCCATAAATGAAGATGTATAGCTGTATGTGTGCAGTGTGTGTGCGCAGAGTAGATCATCTCTCTCCGTCTCACTGCAGCTGGAAAACATCAATCATATCTTACATGCCCTTAGCCAACCTTTAGAGCTGTTTACGAAGATTTTATACGCAATAGCCACGTCCATCTTTCAGTGCCCTGATTGACAGAAGGGTATCCTTGAAAAGCCACGTGCAAATGTTGTGAGGCTTTTGGCGCCCAGCTGATGCATTCATACCTTCGTTTGTTCATAGAGGCGGACCTTGTTTTACAGTTTGACGGGCCTATGCGGTGTTCGTGCCAACACGGAAAATGAGAAACTCGAGACATGAGAAGAAAAAAAAGAATGTGTGGGATGGGAGATAGTATGTGAATCAAGTAAGGACATTGTAATCATGTATGTGGTGTATGTGTGTGCAGTGGTGTGTGTGTTTCTTTGTGTATTTGTGTGTGTGTGTAGTTCTGTGTGTGTATGTGTGTATGTGTGTTAAATTTGGTACGCGGAATTAAACTGGAGTCTAAGCATTCTTTGAACAGCATATTTAATAACTGGCTGAATATTGAAATTAAACGGGAAAAGTCTAAATTGGTATAATCTACATAAAGTGAAGGTAATTAATACTGCCGAATATAAGATTACATGTAGCGATAATTAAATTCACAACTTATTGCAGTGATGGTGTATGATCAGTAATACTACGAATACAATGTATAGAAGTGAATGGATTAAATTGTGGAAAGTGTGTGGTGACATACCGTGTACATGTAATGTATTAAACTATGTGTGTGACACATTTATTGAGGATTGTAGATTGACATTTTATGATTATGATGGATGATGGAGGATGATGTTTATTGTCATAAAATGGACAACAATTTTATAATGGTTACAGTAGCAATAATATTGACACAACGAAAGTAAGCCAATTACATTGAAACATATTGAACTTAAAACATGTACAATCTTCTCACACCTTGGCGAAAGCGAATATTTTATCAGAATTATGTGGCAATATAATGATGTAATGGACCAGCAAGAAGAGAGTGAACTGCCCCCCCCCCCCCCCCCCCCCCCCGCAACTGCTACTGACCAACTACAAAATACTTAGCATAGTACATGTACATATCAATACACATTGCATTGTCAATTAGCAAATTTTATCATTTCATGTTGTACTTGTGGTAGCATGTATTGCATATTCCTGAAATCATACAATGTTGTCCTTCTTTGAAATGATACAAGTGCTAGTATTGTTACATTGCTAACAGTACACATTCTATTATATTGTATTCATTTGTCTTATTTTGTGTTTGTAACTTGGTATACAAGTAGGGCCTCTTGAGAGACAGCACAACCCACAAACATTCACCAATAACTTGATAAAATGTTGATTTCATGCTTACTGTTATTGTAGTTACATGTATGGTGATACACACAAAAAAACCATAACACTCACATACACACTCACAGAAAGAAAGTTATGCTTCAACACTTTGCTCCTACATACATAGTACGGTACATGTACACACACACACACACACACACACACACACACACACACACAATGACACACACACACACAACACTCACACACACACACACACACACACACACACACACACACACACACATACCCACACACACAAAAACACAGACACACACACACACATACCCACACACGCAAAAACACACACACACACACCACACACACACATACCCACACACACAAAAAACACAGACACAACACACACACACACATACCCACCACACAAAAACACAGACACACACACACACACACACATACCCACACACACAAACACACCACACACACACACACACCACATACCCACACACAGCAAAACACACACACATACTGGTAAATGCCGTAAAACATGGACATTAAAATGTTGTCAGAAATGACACAGTCAAAGTTTCGACACCATACACCAGGATTCAGAGGGTTTAAATTGTGACATCTGGGGATAAGTATAGAATTGGACATTTCAAACCGTGAACAGACTTTTGGTACATTCAAATGGGGCGACAATTTATGCTTTTAAATGTACATTTTAGGCCATTTGCTACGTACATTTGGTATTAGAACAGCCAACTGTGGACAGTCACGGTTGGTGGGGGTGTCACACATTTTAGTACAACTTCTCCAGGATGGCGTGTTCACGTTATGACAGCAAAAGCACTTGCGCCACGCGCACACACACCACACCACACACACATGTACAGGGTGCGTTACTGTACTGTACATGTATCTGCACATGGTGCGCAAAAAAAACACACTGTTAGAGATCATTCCTATCACATTACCAACCTGCATAACTTGATATTTCAGTTAGCAGGACATGTGTAGTAAATTCCAGTTTGGGTTGAAAATTAATTGGCAAGGAGCCACTCATGCATTGCACTACGCAATGTTTGAGAGTGTTTGTATACTGATAGCACCATGCTTGTCCTTTTCATCAAACAGATGTTAGAATACTTGTTACGGTGTGTGGTATTACACACAAAATGTACAGACACATACAGAGAACAAGTACAATAGTACACACATTGCTCTGCACATGTGCTCGTGATAACATGCACCATTGTGTACACTGTCCATGTATTACATGTATGTCTGCTCATATTAATATACTTGCTGTACACACACACACACACACACACATACACACACACACACACACACACACACACACACACACACACACCACACACACACACACACACACTCATACACACACACACACTCAATACACATACCATCCACACATGCCACACATCGCACCACAAACACAGAAAAATACAGTAATGTATATACAGAATTACAATGTACATAATATTGCATACATCACACCATGCCACACAATTACCCACAGGAACACTACACACACAAACATTTGAACTACACACAAACTAATTCACATGCATGTGTACTGTAACAATACACTGTACCAGGGCGTCGGAAAATAGGGTGTTGAGGTGGATTTGCCCTGAATGGCAAAAGAGCCCCCCGAAATTTGGAAAAAGAGCACCTCATAATTGCATAGGGACTAGGGTTCGAATACCTGAGTATACATGTATCTGCGAAACCACGTGAAACAATGAAAAGTACCGGTAGTCTCCAAATGATTGTTTCCATGATATCTGTAATGTGACCCTACACACACCCAATATCATTTGAGTAATGGGAAATGAAATGGAATGCTGATTATGATTATTTTTGATTATGATAATAGTAATGATAAAAATAAGAAAATTAGTTAGTATCTGCTGATGAAGTACTAGATACAGACATTAATTGTAATAGTGTATACAATAAGAGAAATTGAAATTGCAACACAGTGATGTAATAATTCTGTGATGTTATAAGTTACTTCGTGATTGAGTAATCATATACGCCATGAAAAAAAACACACCAGGAAAACAAATAAGCCATCCGCTGTCCCCTTATAAATAATAATAATATTTGAATAAATACTTTTACAAAGGATAATTTTTTACATTTAAATAGAAAATCAATTAATAAATAGGGACATATGATTTTCCGTTTACCAGTAATCGAACCGAAAATCTGTTTTTGTTCTTTAGTTTTCATGCTTGAGAATTCATCTCTCTCTA
>JZLH01S0603622.1:22204-35809 GCA_001188425.1 Eucidaris tribuloides | reverse complement strand
ACTGTAGAGAAAAGAAGAGAGAGAGAGGAGATCTACTGCAAACATACAGGATAATGACACAAATTGACAAAACGAAACCTGAGAAATATTTCCAGCTTGCTGACAGCGGTAGAACAAGAGGTCACTCTATGAAGCTCGCAAAAACCAGAAGCCGTCTCGACGTCAGGAAAAACTTCTACAGTCAAAGAGTTGTCAATGCATGGAACAAGCTGCCACAATCCGCTATTGATGCCCCCACACTCTTAGGCTTCAAACGACAACTGTCCAACCTGGGTTTTTAAATGGGTCCTACAGGACCTCCTTAACCATGCCACACCACACTATCTACATACATGTACAAGTATACTTCTTTATCATCACGACGACGAGGTGTGGCCTTCAAGGTAAATACTGCACAGTGTACACATACTGTATGATTGTTTACTTGTTATTGTTTGGAATTTTTGTTTACACTGTTTTGCATTAAAGAGGCCTTGACTGTAACTGGGATACTGTATCTTTTCTTCACAATTTGTGTGTTTGTACTTGAATAAAAATGTATGGTACATGTACATATACATGGAGTGTTCAGTATGTTTAATAAGAATTTCAAGTATTATCTAAGAATCAATAGACCACATCACTAGGTACATTAGAAGAGCAAGATTTAGCAAATGAATCAGATTTTTTATCTTGATTATTCCAAAATGTTTAGCACAGATGAAATAACTGTGCAGATGTTATTAAGAGACATTATTCCCTTCCTTAATAAAAAGTGTGAATTACCATTTTGGTCCCTCCACATTCCAGTTTCAGCTTATTTCAGAATTACCGGTATATCTATTTTCATTTACTGGGCTCGGACTGATTGTATTGTGATAGTGTATCCCCATATATAATTTTAAAAAAAAATCATTAAAATTGAAGAACATTTCCTTGAAACATAAATTAAGCACATCCTGATTGAAATAAAATCTCTCTAAATAGTGAAAGAATCTTGATTAAAGACACAGTTTAACTCTAACCACAGTTTGAAATATCTGAGCTGCATAATCGTCGATGCTCTTGGAGAAGGTCTTGGAGAAGGTCTGAAAATGAAGCCCTGAAAAATTTTGACAGTTTGTTTAATTGAAGCTCCACAATGTTAGCCTTTCTCTTATCAACTAGAGCTAGGATATTTGATCAAAACCTCATTTGATTATCGTGGAAAAAAAGTAAAAAACATCGTCGATAACATGATTTATAGCCTGAGTTGAAAAACAGATTTGTGATGAATAAGATAAATCTATTTTAGGCTTAAATGAGCCCTGTAAGACTGTTATTAAAACATAGTCAAAACAGTGTTGCTTTCTGTAGACCCTCTTGTAACTAGATCAGAAGATTCATGGTGCCGATTATAAATTTTTGGTGGTCAGTGTGTTGACAGAATTGTTATGTTATACTAAATGCACCACTGCTCATACATGTACATGTAATACCACCAGTTTGATAGCTGAACAGCATGGAGGTCAGCTCATAATCCCATATCCCTGTTTCTACTACAGGCAGTAGCACTCGTGTGCAGAGTATTTATACCTGTAGGAATTTTCTTGGTCCCTCCCACTGCAGTGCATGCATTTACCTCATTAGGTTTTCATAATCGATGGTATTTTGGACCATATCGTGCCGCTGGCGATATTTTGAAATAATCATGAGATCATTATTGTGTATTCAATATTTTTTCAACATTGTGTAATTTCGATATTATCATAATATCGCCCACCACTATTATCAACTAATAATAATATTGGCAAATTATGAATATTCTGGAAATAAACCTGCTTTAGCTTTATACACCACGTGCTTTGCAACACTCTCTACAGTATGCTCCACATTTGTAATCCTCTGTGCTAAATCTTTTATTTGTGATGCCGAGGTGAGCACTATCAATTGTCATGCCATCAACTGCCATTGCACTCACAACGACTGACCCGGCCGTTAGACGGAAGTGTCGATCGGCAGTCGACGGCACAAGTGTTTGTCGGACGGCTGTAGGCGAGGGATGCATTTACGAACGACATGTTCAGCTCGTCTGGCCATTAACGTGCTTATTCTGTATAAATCCTGTGTTTGGTTTCCGGCATCGACATCAAATGGCTAAATGGCCGGGATTTTGTTTAGTGGTCGCAGGATGTGAGATAATCCGTGTGAAGGTTATACATGTATATCGTTCCATCAACTTCAGGGCTTGGGACTCACGAAAACAACACGGAGCTAAAAATAGCTGCTGTTTGCACTCAATATGAAGATCTCTTTGTAGTTTGTAGTGCAATTGAATACATTAATGTCTGTAAACAACATTTGTGTGTTTTCAGTTTAGATGATATTAGCACGTTGCACTTGCACTACTATTCAGTGTGAGTAAAAAAAAGTACACAGCTCAATTCCAAATTTCTGAAAAAGAAAAAAAGATTTAAAAATGTATCTGGGAATAACATATGTTTTACTTTCATACCGTCTGGTCATTCATACTCGGTCACAGGTACATGTAACTGCTCAGCAATCAATTTTGTAAAACATGACAAAATTGTTTTTGCTAATATTTGTGCACTGAACTCATGCTACATGATGGCATTAGCCGGAGCATTCATAACAGTACAGTAACCAGTCATGCAGTAACTCATTCAATCATTTTGATTTGCTGCATTCTTCTCTGGGTTCATCTGTTTTGTAGGATTTTTAGAAGAATTAACTTTGTGCCACAGAGGTTTCTTGCATTTTAGGACTGCATGACAAATATCCCAGAGTCATCTGAGCCCAAACAAAAAGCTGCACAGGCTGCAGGGTGTCTGACTTAGCTCTTTTCCCAAAGGGATCACAGAATTGGTATCACTCTAAAATTTGTATCCATTAGTGGACGAGTCTCAATCTAGCAGTATGGTCTAGACCTTCATGTCGAACCTTTGACTCTGGACTAGAGGTATTTGAACCCAGAACCTCCCATACTCAGACCGTGGTCATAACCACTGAACCATAGGGACTGGAGATACAAAAAGGACATGTTTTTTTTGCTAATTATTTGGATTGGGGAGATCAATTGTTCAGACCTTTTTTTGAAAATAGCATGACACTTGCTGTTATTGAATAAATTAATTGTGCTCAGTACCGTATTAATTTGTATCCATGTGCCAATCAATGTTCGTTGTAACAATCAAAGACAAATTGCAAAATAAATCTTGATATCAGATGCACCTGGGCATGCTGCCAGGGTACATGTATGTAAAAATAATAACAATATTATTATGGTTTGCAGACCTTTCTGCCGTCAAAGACCAATTGGGAATGTGTGAGTGGAATCAGCAATTATGTGTGTCCAAAAAGGAAGCAGGATGTTAGGGATGGTATTGAATACCTCCATAAAGAGAGGTTAAAATTATCTTTAGACTTGAACGGGGCTCAAATTACCACAGTCCCCGGATATACATGTATCCATGAAGACCTACATGTACATGTACATGTAGAATCTGGCTGACATCCAGTATTTGAAGGATCTTGTAATTAGTTTAAAAAAAAAATCTGAATTATTTATGAGGGTTCTCAGCCAACCTGGAAAAAAGAAAGCTGGTGTCCCCTTTTCCAGTCAGGAAACAAGGTAGAGGTCGAGGATTATGAGAAATCCCTCAAATCAGGGAAAATTGTTTGCCCGGTGATCCGACTTTCTCACCGTTCACCTCATGTCCATACCGTGGACATGAGGTGAGAAAGAAATATGAAATGATTATCATGAAATCAGGGAATTTTATTTCCATGAAATTAGGCTGGGAACCTAGTATTGTTGTCCATGGATCCCATAAATTATGATCAATTGGCATAGTCCGGTTAGTCCCACACAGAATTTTGTTAAGTGCCCTTTGACAATAAAGATGGTGAGGGTGAAATATGATATAAGCGGTAGTGACTTCTCAGAATTGGGGTTTGCATTTCCGAGACCAGTATTTCACACAAACACTTACATACTACCCGTACAGGTACATACACTTACACAGTCAGACACATGTACATAAAAACATACTGGCACATTATCACATCTACTTAAAATTTACGCACAGATACACGTGGACATGTAGAGAGACACTTATAAACACACATGTTCACATTCAGACATTCACAAACACATACCCAGTGGACAATGTCAAGTAGTCGTGGTGTTGATGTTGGTGTTGGTGTTAGTGTTAGTGTTGGGAGAACAGAATAGGCTGCTAAACCAAGCTCTAACAGTGGACTCGCTAACTCCTGATGGATTGCATAATCAATCACATAATACTGAGTGACGTAATGCACAGGTCATGTGTGTTACGCTGCCAAACCAAGCGGCAAGGCTGAAGGCCGCGTGTAACTCACGATATCGATTGCACTGTCAATCAGAGAACACTGTTTGACGTAATGCACAGGTCATATGTGTTAGTAAACGTTATGCAGATGACCGAAAAAAAATGGTGAACTCATAAAAATGTCACCAAATCAATATGACGTGCCAAATTGTATAAATCTTTACAGACAAATATTTGTGTATGATCACAATGCAGCTTCATATGAAATTGACAAATAATAGTAATAATAAGAATAATAATGAAAATATTTGGGGGGGGGGGCACAACATATTGTTTTACCGCACCCCCTCAATATTTTTGACAACTTGAACAATTCAGAATACATAGTATTGCAAGAATATGTTTACAAATTAGTCCAAGGCACTACAAAATCATTTAATTTAAACATAAAAAATACTTCTTAACATACACAATTTTTAATTTTGTGCAAACTATGCACCATTTTTTTTTTTTACTTTTCCATTTCAAAAACAGCTTCAACACAAAGTATAGAAAGTACACATACAGTACACTGTATGTCATATTTTCAGAGGTCAACCTCAAGACCAGGGCCCTGTATTTTTAAGAGTTAAATTTGATCATAAATTAACAGTTGACTTTACTCTTTATAATTAGTGGTCAAGGGCTGATTTCAAATTCCATTTTCTACCCAGTATAAGTATCGTTACGACAACACTAACGCCATATTTCAACACCAAACCAAATCCCCCATCAGGGTTTCCAGAGGAGACTATATCACTGCTTGTAGTGCAATTGAATACATTAATGTCTGTAAACAACATTTGTGTGTTCAGTTTAGATGATATTAGCACGTTGCACTTGCCCTACTATTCAGTGTGAGTAAAAAAAGTACACAGTTCAATTCCAAATTTCTGAAAAAGAAAAAAGATTTTTAAAATGTACCTGGGAATAACATATGTTTTACTTTCATACCGTCTGGTCATTCATACTCGGTCACAGGTACATGTAACTGCTCAGCAATCAATTTTGTAAAACATGACAAAATTGTTTTTGCTAATATTTGTGCACTGAGCTCATGCTACATGATGGCATTAGCCGGAGCATTCATAACAGTACAGTAACCAGTCATGCAGTAACTCATTCAATCATTTTGATTTGCTGCATTCTTCTCTGGGTTCATCTGTTTTGTAGGATTTTTTAGAAGAATTAACTTTGTACCACAGAGGTTTCTTGCATTTTAGGACTGCATGACAAATATCCCAGAGTCATCTGAGCCCAAACAAAAAGCTGCACAGGCTGCAGGGTGTCTGACTTAGCACTTTTCCCAAAGGGATCACAGAATTGGTATCACTCTAAAATTTGTATCCATTAGTGGACGAGTCTCAATCTACCAGTATGGTCTAGACCTTCATGTCGAACCTTTGACTCTGTACTAGAGGTATTTGAACCCAGAACCTCCCATACTCAGACCGTGGTCATAACCACTAAACCATAGGGACTGGAGATACAAAAAGGACATTTTGTTTTTGGTAATTATTTGAATTGGGGAGATCAATTGTTTAGACCTTTTTTTAAAAATAACATTTCCATGAAACTTGCTGTTATTTAATAAATTAATTGTGCTCAGTACCATATTAATTTGTATCCATGTTTGTTGTAACAATCAAAGACAAATTGCAAAATAAATTTTGATATCAGATGCACCTGGGCATGCTGCCAGGGTACATGCATGTAAAAATAATAGCTTAATATTAAACTATGGTTGCAGACCTTTCTCCTGTTAAAGACCAATTGGGAATGTATGAGTGGAATCAGCTATTATGTGTGTCCAAAAAGGAAGCAGGATGTTAAGGATGGTATTGAATACCTCCATAAAGAGAGGTTAAAATTATCTTTAGACTTGAACGGGGCTCAAATTACCACAGTCCCCGGATATACATGTATCCATGAAGACCTACATGTACATGTAGAACCTGGCTGACATCCAGTATTTGAAGGATCTTGTAATTAGTTTAAACATATACAAGCTATGAAAAAAAATCTGAACTATTTATGAGGGTTCCCAGTCAACCTGGAAAAAAGGAAAAGTCTGGTGTCCCCTTTTTCCAGTCAGGGAAACAAGGTAGAGGTCGAGGATTTGAGAAAAGTCCCTCAAATCAGGGAAAAAATTTGTTTGCCCGGTGATCCGACTTTCTCACCGTTCACCTCATGTCCATACCGTGGACATGAGGTGAGAAAGAAATATGAAATGATTATCATGAAATCAGGGAATTTTATTTCCATGAAATTAGGCTGGGAACCCAGTATTGTTGTCCACGGATCCCATAAATTATGATCAATTGGCATAGTCCCGTTAGTCCCACACAGAATTATGTTAAGTGCCCTTTGACAATAAAGATGGTGAGGGTGAAATATGATATAAGCAGTAGCGACTTCTTAGAATTGGGGTATGCATTTCCTAGACCAGTATTTCACACAAACACTTACATACTACACGTACAGGTACATACACTTTACACAGACGCATGTACATGTAGTACATAAAAACATACTGGCACATTATCACATCTACTTAAAATTTACGCACAGATACACGTGGACATGTAGAGAGACACTTATAAACACACATGTTCACATTCAGACATTCACAAACACATACCCAGTGGACAATGTCAAGTAGTCGTGGTGTTGATGTTGGTGTTGGTGTTAGTGTTAGTATTGGGAGAACAGAATGCTCCTAAACCAAGCTCTAACAGTGGACTCGCTAACTCCTGATGGATTGCATAATCAATCACATAATACTGAGTGACGTAATGCACAGGTCATATGTGTTACGCTGCCAAACCAAGCGGCAAGGCTGAAGGCCGCGTGTAACTCAGGATATCGATTGCACTGTCAATCAGAGAACACTGTTTGACGTAATGCACAGGTCATATGTGTTAGTAAACGTTATGCAGATGACCGAAAAAAAATGGTGAACTCATAAAAATGTCACCAAATCAATATGACGTGCCAAATTGTATAAATCTTTACAGACAAATATTTGTGTATGATCACAATGCAGCTTCATATGAAATTGACAAATAACATATAATAATAGTAGTAATAAGAAGAATAATAATGAAAATATTTGGGGGGGGGTCACAACATATTGTTTTACCGCACCCCCTCAATATTTTTGACAACTTGAACAATTCAGAATACATAGTATTGCAAGAATATGTTTACAAATTAGTCCAAGGCACTACAAAATCATTTAATTTAAACATAAAAATACTTCTTAACATACACAATTTTTAATTTTGTGCAAACTCTGCACCATTTTTATTTTTTTTACTTTTCCATTTCAACAACAGCTTTAACACAAAGTATAGAAAGTACACGTACAGTACACTGTATGTCATATTTTCAGAGGTCAACCTCAAGACCAGGGCCCTGTATTTTTAAGAGTTAAATTTGATCATAAATTAACAGTTGACTTTACTCTTTATAATTAGTGGTCAAGGGCTGATTTCAAATTCCGTTTTCTACCCAGTATAAGTATCGTTACGACAACACTAACGCCATATTTCAACACCAAACCAAATCCCCCATCAGGGTTTCCAGAGGAGACTATATCACTGTACATGCATCAACACATTTTCCACCCTCTGCTATGCAGGCAGATGTCATAAGAGACAAAGAAAACAACCGGAGAGGAATTCAGGAGGAAAAGGGACGGAAATTGACAGGAAGAACGCAAAGGGCAACGTAGTGGTATCAAACCATGTGTTGATGTATGGGTAATCAGTCTTGCTGGTTTTATCCTGGTTTTATCCGTGTACGTAGATTAACCCATCTTTAATATACTGTACTACATGTACTATCTTCAGTCAACTGCTCAGTCTACTGCTTTGACTAAGCTGTTTTGATTTACTTTCTCTGCATTGACAATTAAAGGTTTATAGTGACATGATTGGGAACACTTGAAAATGCCTCAAGAACCAAATGAGTTGAAATACATACCAACTATACACTAGCAGGAGTGGATCTCCCACCTGGGAGGATTTGTCTGTAATTTGTTTACTTAAGGAGAATCAAGCATAAACATAGGAGTATCTTAATTTTATCCGGGTACGATAAAAATAAGCCCCATAGAGAGCCACACAGCAGGTTTCCGTGCTACGAGTGATATTGACATTGTTTATTTTAGAATGAGTCAACGTTTGACTACAAGATTTTCACAGGAGAATCCTTGCATAGTTTACTTGATTCTAGAGTAGTTTCAGCCCAAGTTGAGGACTACCCCCAATCATGTCATTTACCTTTAAGGCAGAATGAGTGTACTCTGGAGGTAAAGAAAAGTCAGAGAGTGAGTAGTCTAGAGGTAAAAAGGTTACTTTGTCTGGAACCAAGACTATTTTTTTTTTATGGTTTTGCATGGCCATGCAGTTCAACCTGTCCTGTGTTACTCTATGAATGAATAAACCTACTCTGAAGTGTGAGTGGAAAGAGGAAAACCCAGATTCTATCCCGAATCTCTCAAAAATAATAAAATCATTAAATTGATATTAGGGAATGATATTATTTCGTGTGGTACATGGGTAATTCCACAAATTAGGGACCCAGTTTGTGACTTTTTTTGTATTCCTCATACATCAGGATCCCACATTTTTAATGGCCCTGAGAAACAATGGAAATGGGGAATTGAGATTTAGAGTGATTATGAGCATGATGATGCAGTTTATCATGTTCAAAAATCAGAATCAACTTGAAATCACACTCCACTATTGTGTTTTACTCCAAAAAAGTCACAAATTGGGTTCCTAATTTATGGAATTATCCACATACATGTACATGTACATTCATATCCAGTTTTGCGTGACAGCTCAGCTATCAATTTTGTGAAACATGTCAAAATTGTTTCAGTTTTCAGTTTTAATCATTGTGTATTCATGACTTGTTATATGGTTATGAAACCTCTGGCCAGTGACTTTATGCAGCGCAAACTGTTGTTTGTACGTCTGTTTTGACTTTAAAGGGAAGTGGGAAGATTGGAAGTACATGTAGTACTTGATTAAGGACACAATGTGCCTAGAATCAAGTATACTGATTAAAGTTTCTGCCGGGAAAATTCCGTAGCCATACATGTACATTTCCCCTTTGTTGTACAATAATTATCAGGAAATACTGTGACAGTGAAATACATGTACTGTATGTTGTGTGATTTTCTAGGATTAATTTCTATCAGGGCCGGAGATGAATTCAATACTAGTAAATTAATGCCTGTTTCTGCATTAACTGGTGATAATATTTCTGACAATTTGATCTGATACGAGCCAGACTGTCTTTTTAATTGTATAAACATTTCTTATCGGAAGTGAAAGTTGCTATAAATGCATATTCCTGCAATTTCCGTTGTGTTTTAGATCCTTCCTCTTGGCATCAGGAAAACAAATGAATGAAATTGATGCATCAACATGTAATACTCATTCTGCGGCACTGATATGTGTAGTACGAGGGTTTCTGAGAAAGAATTCTTGTCAAAAACAAAAACTGTAGAGCAATCAAAGATTTACCATGTTGTGGTGGTGAAATTTGTTGTTTATCAGGGCTGTAAATTTGATAAATTCTAGTTTAAGCTGTGATAATATTTCTGACAAATTGATCTGATAGCAAGATTGTCTTTTTAATTATATAAAACATTTCTTGTCGGAAGTGAAAGTTGCTATAAATGGGTATTCCTGCAATTTCCGTTGTGTTTTAGATCCTTCCTCTTGGCATCAGGAAAAGAAATGAATTAAATTGGTGTACCAAGATTCAATACTCATTCTGCGGTACTGATACGTAGTCTGTGTAGGAGGGTTTCTGAGAAGGAAATCTTGTCAAAAACAAATAAGCATAGACTCAGAGAGCAATCAAAAGATGCACCATGCATTTCCGAGCTAAGATTAGAAACATTTTGTGATCACGTTGTTTGTGTACATAACAACAGCCCTGTGATTTCACTTCATTTATCCATCAATGTAGTGCAAAACCTGTTTGAATCTTGGAAAACGTTTAGCATAGCAGAAGGGTGATGAGGAGCTTTCTGAAATTTCTCTGGCAGAGCAATTATGGTCCATTGAACCCAGTGTATTGAAAACATGAGAACAAAACTGATGTACATGTACATGTTAACCCTTGATTTAATGTTAGTGCAGTGTATGCTTTAATTTGTTTTCCTTTTCTTACCTGTATGTACCACGGTACTACATATATTTGTTGTAGGCCTATTGCAAGATTTGGAAAGGGCTGTCAGTCTAACCAATTTTCTCCATCTTCTCCTTCTTCTTCTTCTTCTTCTTCTTCTTCCTCTCCTTCTTCTTCTCCTTCTTCTCCTTCTTTTCCTCCTCCTTCATATTTGTCTTCTTCTCCGTCTTTTTCTTCCACCTCTTCCTCTTCTCCTTTTTTTTCTTCTGTCCCATGCATTTTATATTGTCTATTTCTCTTATCTTTCATGGACAGTTCCTGCTCATTTGTTAAAAATCAATCTATTTTATTCAAAAAAGTAACTAAAGGTCATTTTATGATGTTACTAAGAATTGACTTAATAACTTCTATTCTTTCTTCTGTTTTTTTTACTGCACTGTAGGTTCCTACCCAAGCCCCAAAGGCTCGGCTACCATGGTGAACTACAAGGGCAGCCTAATCTTATTTGGCGGTCTTGCCCCACCGGTACCCCACCCGCCCCACCTTGCCCCCCAAATCTTCAACGAGCTCCACATATACCGCCTTCACAAGAACAAGTGGTCGACAGTGGTCACCAACCCCTCCCCTCCGCCCATGGCCGGTCACACAGCCAGCATCGTGGGCCACAAGATGGTTGTGTTTGGCGGGTTACTCGATGGTCAACAAAGGTAACAAAAATTAGGATGACATGTCAGTTTCTTATTTGAATAAAAGAGATTGTTTAGACTAATAGAGAGGTGAAATGTGTTGTAATAGATTTTTTTTTCCAAGTGATGCCATCTGAATTTTTCATATCGCAAACTAGTGATCTTTAATTTTCAACAACGATGTCAGAAAACAGGGTGTTCTTGCTTTATACCAGACATGAAAATACATGTACTTTAATACTTTGTGAAAGATAAATTAAAATTTTGCTTGATCAACCAAAATGATATTTTGACTTCAATAGGCGTTTTCACATCAGCACGATGTTTCAAAATAGCGTGCTATTTCAGATTTTGGAAATTAACCTGACCGTAAAATAGCATGCTATTTGATAATGTGAATTCAAATTAGCACGCTAATTTGAAAGCTCTGATCGAGAAAATTTCTCGAGTAAAACTCTGGAAATTTTCAAACTAGCGTGATAATTTGCGAATTAGCGCACTATTTGGTAATGTGAATTCGCTTCAAGAAATTAGCGCGATACATCCCATCAAGCCTAGCGCGTGTGACCTGACGGAAATGTGAACCTTGCTTCCGCCCAGGCCAGACCAGAGACAGGGTATTAGAGGATATCGCTGTTCTCCAGCTGGAAATTGTGAGAACACCTTGGTAATGAGCAGGAAAAATAAGGGAAAATATGTGTGTTCCTTCTCTTCAATTTGATGAAATCTGTTACGATTCTTCTCCTCATGGTGTCATCTCTTTTGCCTGAGCTTGGTTAACCTCCATTAATTTCGGAGGGTAATGCAAAACAAATCAGATTCAGAAGAAGTCAGCAAGATTGTCCCACACCCTACACCGACTGCACGGGCAATCTGGCATACATGTACATGGCCACTGGCTGCTTGTCTTGGCCCTAAAAATCTACCAGAATTTGGCAGCAGCCTGCAAATTGCGAGATCGATCACGCGGGTTAATATTTTGAAGGCACGCTGTCTGTGCATGCTCAACTATCGAATTAGCTCGAAAAAATTTCGGGCTTATTCTCTTCGGGCTGATGTGAATAGGAAACGAATTAGCGCGCTATTTGGTGACCGTGAAATAATCTTGAGCTTGGATTTACATCGGGCTGATGTGAAAACGCCTAATGTGAGTCGAAACTTATGAAAGATGAAACTAAGCACTTCAATAAACAAAGTTATGATTTTTAGAATTCTACGTGGGTCAGGTGTTCACTGTCAGAATAGCTTATGAGCCAAAATGTGGTAATTTAAGATGTTTCTTGACTGAATTGGACCTTTGGATATAGGCTTTGCCTATTTCTTTCAGTGGCATGTACATGTAGGAATGGCAGTACAAGATCCAATGACTTTTCGTTTATTGCATGTGATGTGCATGAAATGATTAATGAATACCATTGTTAGTTATCTACTTTATCCTTTATCTATAGTACGCAGACTACTTGCAACCTGATCGTCCATGTTACAGATTATTTGCCATATCTCATATGTTTGTCATCTTTTAAAGCTTTGCGAAGATCATATGGCTCCCATCAGGTGTCGATATATCCATCAATTTTGAGATTACTTGCACACTTGTAATCTTAAAACAAAGCCGTGGCTTCTGCGATCAGCTCCGGAGCTAAAATAAGCAGGTCGTGTAATTGATCAGCTGGCGAAGGAGTATAAATAGGCTCGTCGATCGACTGCGTACAACGGGTATGTTCCGTGCTTGTTTGCAATGGTTGTGCAAACAGTGAGGCTAGTGCCATCTCTCCTGTGGAGCCCAGGATGTCCTACATGGTTATTAGCAGCATGAGGTGTGTTGACATTGATATTAAATGAAATATAGAAGTGTGAGGGGTATAATTGTAAATGATGTGTGGAGAGAGGGGCAGCAGTAAGTCTAGTTGATTTTGGCTCACGGGCTGCATTGCTGGTCACGTGGAAATGCGCTGATTAGTATTGTCGCGGGATGAGGTCGTGTCAGTGTTTGGACCTCTCTTGGAAGAGAAAGGTGTATGTGGTGTACATATGCAAGTGACTGCTACTACGTTGTGGTCGTGAGGGAAGTGAATCGGCGAAGAAGTACAGTTTAGTAAAAGTGTTTGCGCTTGACTGCGGGTCTTACGCAGTCGATGACCTATTTTACGGTAAAGGACGTGTGGCAGCCGCACCGGTATTCATCGTCCAATGATAGTGTGAGTAATGAAAAAAAGTTAATTTCATTGAGTGAAATCTGGGATGTGTGACAGGGCCCTCGGGGAGCGGCCATGAATAATCATTCATGGCGCTAGTGAGTGTGATTTACACATGTATGTATTGATTTTGTTACGGGAATTGTGTGTCGAGCGTGCCTTACAATGAAAATGGATTAGAAGCGGAGGATGGATGTTGAGATTTATTGAAATTGAAATGTTGGACATATTTGATGTGCACTT
>JZLH01S0603615.1:0-11947 GCA_001188425.1 Eucidaris tribuloides | reverse complement strand
GGAGGTTGGAATCTAACTTGGTGTGGGGAGGTGACCATCTTAGGAGGTGAACTAAAAGTTGAAAATCAGGGGGGGGGGGGGCGTTTGAAGCAGAAAAGGTGTGAAAATTTCTTTTGCTTGCCAGGGGCGGAACTCTTGGCTTCTGCGGGGGTGCCGTGCAGTTTTAGTGCACCTCCCCAGCCTACGCGCCTTGGAGGGGAGAAGCATGTCCGCACCCCCTTGAATTTTTTCTGGGGTGACATTCTGCCCCTTTGCTTTTAAGCTAATTACTTGAGGGCTCTGGTTTTTCAAGATGGGGTCAAGAACCCTAAACCACTTTGGCTGCAATTATTTGTGGCAGAGACCAAATATATTTCTGCTATGGTTTTGGCCATGTAATATATGTACATGACCTAGCTTACTCCCATAGCTTAACGAAACTGGTACACATTAACCTTCTCTGTGTAATATTGCACCCACCATGCCAAAATTTACGGAAATTTGTCACACTGAAAAACATTGCCGTTTGTTATTTGATCTGAAAATATAAACCAAGCATTTTTTAAATTTCTTTCATTTCCACATATGACATATGGAAGCCAAGGATTAAAAAGTAAAAGAAAGCATCGCATTATTCAGTTCAGAAAAAACAGTGACATCAATACAGTGTTTTCGGCACGTTACATTTTCCGTTAAAGCTTTTCTTCTCATTTTTTAAGGCATCATTTAAAAAAACATGTTTGCTGATCTAAGACTTTCTAAATATAGGGCAGCTTGATAAATTTCCTTATGTAAACCATAAAAAAAAATTTAATAATCTTATATGTTGTCCAGTTAAAATGCAAAGATGTAGACTGTCAAATTTTAACTCTGAATTTCGCGTTAAGCCTTTTGTAACGTCCGAAACATTTTTAAATCTCCGAGAAAATTTTGGGAGGACTTTGCGATAGACTACTTACAATGTATTTGTAGAACTACCTACAAGGAATTACTACAGTGAAAAATTCATAGAGTCCATTATTATTGTTGTTCAAGCAAGAACAAAATACAAATTTCCGTTTAATCTTGCGGTGAACGTCGAAATAAATGTAACGTCCGAAACAAAAAATACATATTTTCTGTAAGCTTAAGCTCACATGGAAAATTTGATTTATCAAACACGGCAAGAACTAATGAAAGTGGTGCACAAATGCTATGGTTTAGTGATGGAATTGAGGTCATAGGCATATATCAGAATGTGTAATCTCAGAAACATTATGTTGTCGGACGTTACATATAATATTGTTAACGATGTTAATTGTGCATATTTTGATTTAACAAATCTGTACAGAAAGGTATCACAAGTTTAAACTGAATTTGATCAAATTGGTTGTGCTCAGTCACGACTTCCAATCAAATTTGAAGGGTTGTTTTAATGCAATTTGGAGTCATTGCATCAAATTGTTGACCAAAAATATGCTAAGTTTTTGCTTGTGTTTTACAATACAATCAAGTCTCTTGAAACAGACTGCAAAAATACATGAGTTCATAAAATAATTAAATTTTTAGCTCTATATTTTGTAGGCACATCTAAAACAGAAATGTCAAAAGATTGAGTTTCTGTATTTTTCTGCCTTTGTGCAGCCTTCAGATAGCCCAGCAGATTGTCTATTGATAATTTGTTTCGGACGTTACAGGCACCTGTTAACAATATTTAGCAAGCTGCATCATCCTTCTAATTAAAATAAGCAGTAATCATGTGTTTTAATTGCTGGAGAGCGAAAATATTTTGACCATAAAAATAAAATGGGATTTTCCGCGCTTTCTTTACTAAGAATAAGTTGCCATTTCTTGGGCATTGGAATTATGAATGGTAACATTCTGAGAAATTGCTCTGTGTACAGGATGGAATGTGCAAGCTCAGAGGATGGAATATACATATGTGGCCACATGTAATGTGTGTCCACACTGTATGGCAGTGCATTTGGCTAGAGTGTATCCCACTCACTGCTTGTAATGTCTTGATGATAACATCCCCCCCCCTCCAAAAAACAGAAAAAATGTTTGCAGCAAAGTAAAGGTATTGGCTAACATTTACTCACAGTTAAAAAAAATCTGAGCCGGCATAATTTCCCACCATGCTACAGTGTCTTTGAATGAGGTCTAAATGAAGCGCTGAAATTTTTTTATTTATTTCAAACATGATTATTTAGTGCTTTAAAAAAGTGAAAATCGTAAGTTGTCACAGATTCACTTGCCCATGTTTCGTCCATAGACTTACTGTGTGTTCACCTAGGTTAATAAAACTCGGCCCCGAGTTTTTTGTTTATCCATTGGCAGTGTAACTTTCCAACTTTTTGTATCTATGTGTTTTATTTGTCCCTTTGAACACTACTATGTAGTTCATGATATCAAAAGTTTGACAAATTGTTTTAAATGAAGCTCTACATATGTTGCTCTATCAGTTTAACATTCTTTAACGTCCGACAACACTAATGATCTGAGTAATAATTGCCTTTTTTTGCTCTATCATACTAATAAAAGTATTTCTTTGGTTTGCTTTACTGACAAGGTGTTCATGAAACCATGTTTTACTGTATCTATGAGAACTGTTTATTTTGGAACCTAGGGCATCCAACATAGTTTAAGACTGTAAAGAACTTTAAAAAAAGTTGAAATCATTTGTCGCAATAATGCTACATGTATTTTGTGGAATTGCATGGCAAATGTTAAACCAACACGGAAGATATGTTGAAAAAAAATTATTTCCCGTCTGAAAAATAATTTCTATTAGAAGTCAGTAGAAGTTTTTTTTTTTCCAGGATGGTGGAAAAACTGCAAGAACACTTAAACTCAGTTTTTACCAGCAGAAACTTCGAATGGGCCCCATAAATAATTGTAATGAAATGATATCACTTAGCTGAAAAAATTATCTACAATTGCCATTATTACAGAAGTACTGACCTCAGGTAATTATTTCAGGAGGTTTTGAACTATAGTTTTGGAGAAAACATTTTTGTCTACATGTAGTACTCTAGTAGTGATAACAAGACTTCGCCTTGTAGTGCCTGCCACATGGTGTCAACCCATACATGTAATGTACATTCATGTAGGTCTGCACTAGCAACAGTACAGAGAGTATTTTTAATGTGTCTTAACAAACATCAGCCAGTGTAGATTCTACATAATACTTTTACCTTTTTAAGTAGAGCCTCTAATTCTAACTTTGTACTTCAAAGTTTTGTTTCTTTCTACTGAATCCACGAAATTTGTAATGAACCGAAATATGGCATACATGTAAAAACATCTATCAAGTATGAGAAAATTCAGCCCACAGACCAATCGGCCAATAAGAAATTATTTTGTATTTATGCCTTTTAAACATATACTGAGTTTGAAAGAAACCTCAGTGCAATAGTCATATTAACTACATGTAGGACCCACCATTACACAGGAAGTTTTTCAGATTTCATAATGTCAAGAGCATGATCAAATCATTTCAGCATTTCCTCATTTGAAGGGCATATCCTCCCAAAGAAGGGTTAATTTACATGTATTGCCACTGTAGGTAATATGCATCCCATCACAGGATTTGCAAGATGTGCACCTCCCCATGCTCAAACCAGCCTACGCCCTTGCTCCCCCCTTCCCAGTCACCTCCTATGTTCATGACAGCTACAAGTTTGGATTTGTTGTGAACCCTACAGAGGATAAAAAAGGATTGGACACTAGCACTTGCCAACGTAAAAATTTCATGTCAGGCAAATAAAAGATCAAAATTTCAAAATTTACTTGCCCGATCAGGCAATCCGTAGTGGTACAAATTACTGAGAAATAATGATTTGTAATTTATTTATTCTATTTATAAGCAAGTACATTTTTCATTTATGCAAGTACAAATATGAGAGTGGTAATTTTGTTTGTCCAAGACTCCAAGGGTCAAGCAAAAAAATAAGTTAATGTGAAGCCGTGGATAAAAATGTAGATACACCTGTACTACCAAGTTTTGTGATAAAATGGTATGCAGCTATACCCTGAATAAGGAAATAGTTGTGACTTTATATGGTTCAATTTTAGTATTTTGTGGAGAGCACAAATAAAACAATCTTATTATGGTCTTCAGGTTTTTTGCAAGGATAAAGTTTCTTTATTCTTTGTTTTCCAACTTGGTTAAAATGAACTTTGGATTCACTCCAGGATTCTTATTGAATTTGTAGCTTTGCAATGGTAAGGGAACACTGCTTTCATGCATAGAAAGTGTTGAGTATTGTGTGAAGTAAGAGGATTAGGGAGGATTAGTAAATCCGTATTCACTGTTGTCATCTCCTTATTGATCTGTTGGCCAACTTGTCAAGGAAAGAGCTTAAATAAGGAGCTCCAATTAGAATGAAGTGACAACTCTGTTAATTTTTTTCAAAGTAATTTACTTTCTAAAATGGCCCTTGGACCCTCTGAATACCCCCATAAAAACAATGACAATACGTTTATGTATATTCTCACTCATCCAGGTAGTAGATAATGAACTTGAAATGTTAAAACAATGACAATAACCAATGAGATTTGGTGTCTGTTATTGCTGTTATAGCTATTCAGGCCTCTCAACAGATGAAATGGGTCACCGAGAACAACATTGCTATAATTGTGTGTACTTCTGTAATTCTATCATCAACAAAACCTATGGGCAGTTGTCAATTTTGATGTGTATGTGAAATTTACTTTAATGTAATATGTTACTTCTGATTATACAGGGGAGCCTCATTATAATGAGGAAGCAAAAACCATGACAATTACCTTGTTATATTAGGTTTCTCACTATATCAGGGTAAAGAAACAAATAAATACATGTACAAATAGTTTGGAGCTGCAAAATCAACTTGTTATAAGAGGATTTTGTTATATCCAACCTCTTTGTAACAGGGTTCTAGTGTACTCCCAGGAATGTTGACATTTAAACTCTGCCATTTTTGTTTTTTTTACATGAAAAAATATGAAAGCTAAATGTTACCAGAGTAATTACATTAGAATTATTGATTGTGTGACCTTCCATAAATCTGTTACTGAAATATTGATGAAATTGTGTATCTTTTTAATAGGTGTACACGATTTATGGAATTGCCATAAATTAAATTCCATTTTGATCAATAAAATCTTGTCTAATAGTCATTTGCAGCCAACAACATGCTATAAACATTATGTGCAATAATTATGGCTGTGCTGGTGCACTTTGAATTGTAACAGTCATTAATTCCATTGAAATGTGCTATCGTACAATGGGGAATATTCATGGTTTCTAATTATTTTCCTAAGGTCTCCAGTTACCGACTGAAATTTCGCTGACATCATCAGCTTTAGATTTCATTTGATGAACAATTGTAACCCTGTGACAGTTAAAAAAAATCTAGTCATAAAAGAAATGCAGTGTCTCTATATTGCTCATTTCCGTCACAATAGAAAGTCTGTAAGGAAATGCCCTTCTGAATGCTGATAATTAAAGGTATTGGCTAACATTTACCACAGTCAAAAAAATCTGAGCCACATGATTCCCCATGCTACCAGTGTCTTTGATGAGGTCTAAAAATGAAGCCCTGAAAAAATTGTATTTCAAAATGATTATTTAGTGCTTTTAAAAAGTGAAAATCGTAAGTTGACCAGATTCACTTGCCCATTTCCTCCCATAGACTTACTGTGTGTACACTTAGGCTATTAAAAAAGTTGAAGAGAGTGTCCGTACTTAAAGGTTGGTTTTATTACCAGTCTTGCAACCATGATTTTTGTCAGGAGTCACAATAAAAAATAAAATAAAGAATAACACACATTTGATACAGTTTAATATGCCGTCGGGGGGGGGGGGCACTGTCATTACAAGGTGTACACTGCGCGTGTGTGAAAAAATGCGTAGAGAGTTGTTCACGGACTGACAACGTACACGCATACAGTGAAAAGGGCATCAAAATCATTGGAAAAGGGTATACTTTCACTGAAGACTTACATGCAAGTTATCTTTTCAAACTTGAATCCTTGTTTAGGGTATTCTGAGATCAACGGATAATAACTTGTTTATGGTCCATTTTGAAAGTCAATACATGTGCATGGTGTTCACCTTGTAATGACACAGGGTAATATGAAGTGTAGAACAGTGTAATATGTTTGTAATACAACTACATGTATACACAGGTGTGTGTTGGAAATCTTCTGTGTTTCAGTCAAATACTCAGGCCATTGTCAGTCCATGGAGAAGAACAACAAATATAGCAGTAGTTCTTTCAATGCAAGATGCATCATGTCTTGGTCAAAGTAAAAATGAAGTAATGATCAATTAAACTAGTCATTGTTGAAAACATACTCTGTCAATGAGAAACAGTGAGATTAATCATCCAGAGAACCGGTCAGAATTAGCTTTGCCCAGAATTATTGCGGAAAACGGTTCTTTGTTACTGAGGAAGAAATACAACAAAAATAATGCTATAGAGAGAATAAATAAGTCAAACTCACTAAAAATGTTAAACTTATGCTGAACATGAAAACAGTCAACCATCAAAAAAGAAAAAGAAAAAAGAAGAAATAACAAGGAAATTAAAGACTGGTGAAAGACAATAATAATTGCTTTGAAATGAAGTGATGGAAAAGTCTATCAAATTTACAAAATGAGAGATACAAAACTTGGATATTTGGGTAATGGCTAATTCCAGTGGAGAAAAGCAGTTGTCAAAAGTTGGAGAAAACAAAATTATTACACTATGGTTGTTGAAATCAGTCATGAAATTTAACAATGATATGTCATTTATAGGGTTTACGTTTTGAAATGTCTTGTGGTCATGACATCCAAACAGCTTTGAAAGGCCAACATTGATAAAATAGAATATGGTATTATGGCTGTGACAAAATCAGATCTGGACATTAGCACCCGCCCACCCGCCCATGGCAGGCGATTTTGGTAGTGGGCGGGTAAAAATTGAAAGTTACCTGACCGGCTGGCTGGTAAGTTTGTGTAGATGTTGAGTCTATGTTGTGTATTATTAATCCTTTGTACGAACCAGTTGAGTGGGTAACTTTTTGAAGTTACCTACCCAATATTCTAGTACAAAATAATGTGAAGATCCAGCCCTGGACAAAATGGTCATAAAATGTAACAATAAATTACTTTTATTTAGTGTTATATTTATTTTCAGATGTCACAGTCATGATTAAGTTCTATTTAAGTCAGTTTCATCAGAAGTCAAAACTTTTTGAAAAAAATTCAGATTATGATGCAAAACAGGTTTGCTGTTCAGCCCTGTAGTATCAAATTAATGATAAATTAGAGAAATGCTCCCTGCAAACATTTCATTCACTAATTTGTATGATTATAAAAGTGTCCAAAAATTAACAGTAAGTCTGCTCAATTATTTTGCTATTGAAGTTTTATGACATAATAAAGTCTTGATTTTCATCAGAAGTCAAAAGTTTTTTGAAAATATTTTGAACATAATTAACCCGTTGGGTCCGCGATTTTGAAAATCCCATAGAGTTAACACAGGACACATCTGGTTCCCGTAGCCAATGGGTTAAAACAAGTTTGAGGTTTATAATTTAACAATAAATAACTGGTCATTTATTTGCTGTAAGTTTTATGCCCTTCATTCTTGATATTTATCTTTTTTTTTTAACTTTCTCAAAAATTTATTCAAAAGAATAGTAGAATATGGTTAAAAGAACAATGGCATCATATTTTAAGCACACAAAAAATGTACTCCAAGTCCAACCTTATAATGTGCTCGTTCAGTGTAAGTTTAGAACCCACTTTGACAAGTAATTTGTTGAAAATGCCATTTTGTTATGTCTTGTATCTTAATGTTTGATTCATTGTGTTATTCATGTATTTATATTTATTCAATAAGCCAGTGTACGGTTGTAAATAAAGTTTATAATGCCACGCACATGTACATGTATTCAATCATGAATATCAGAAAATAAACCATTATTGAATATTGACAATGAAAGAAAGTTATATATTTTAATATTGTCTGTGAGTGTGAGTAGAATACAGTAGACTCTTGATACAAAATGCTCAAGACTGGAAAAAATACTTTGTTATACATACGTGGTGCGTTCAATAAGTAATGTCCCTGACCCACTTCCGGTTGTTTGATCTAGCTGAAATTTTGCATGTGCAATTATTCATATCTCTATAGATTAAGTAGCAAATTACAGCTGTGAACTAAATGTGGTTTCTGATTTACAGGTGTTTGAACTGAGTCAAGTGTGAAATGGAGTTATGCGTCGATCTTCCAAAATGGCAGCCTCAACTTGACGGACAGATGCCTCATCAATGGCAGAAGGGGGGTGACCAGATCTGGGAGCTGTTTCCACAGAGTTCCGACCATGTTTGAATTCACGATGCCAGCGTTTTACAAGGTCATATGATGGGGCATCATCACCATAAGTTACTTTCATTTCATCAAAAGTCTCCAGTGGTGTGCGTCCTTTCAAATACAAAAACCGGATCACTGCTCGACACTCAACAGGCTCCATTTCACACTTGACTCAGTTCAAACACCTGTAAATCAGAAACCACAATTAGTTCAGAGCTGTAATTTGCCACTTAATCTATAGAGATATAAATAATTGCACATGCAAAATTTTAGCTAGATCAAACAACCGGAAGTGGGTCAGGGGCATTACTTATTGAACGCCCCTCGTATATTGAGATTTTAGTGTGTGTTTTTATATCAAGAGTGCGCTGTGGTATCATACAAAATAGTTTCAAGGGGCAATGATGCAATTGGGAGCATTCAAAAATGCGTCAAGAACCAAATTAATTGAAACATATATGTACCAATATCTATACACTGAATGGAGTGCACATTGTGGCTGGTAGGAATTCAACTGAATTTGTTTAAACTTGAGAAGAAAAAAAATATGCATACGAGGGGGAGGCTGAAAAGTTCATAGAAACTAGTCATATGCTAAATTCAACCCTTTCTGATACTAACTGGTTTGTTTCATGTCAGATACCCTTTTCTGTTTTTCTGTCGCAAATGAATTTACATTGTCAGATGACAGTTGTGGTTTCTACCATGGCCATTTTTGGTAGATTTGTGACATATATTTGATGGCAGAGACCAGGGGCATAGACAGCGGGGTGGGGGATGACATGTACAATCATCCTCTCAGGTTTCACAGAAAAATATATCTATTTTTTTTAATCAGTATAGTATTCTTATTACTTTTTTTTATTATCAAGTATTATTATTATTATTATTATTATTATTATTATTATTATTATTATTATTATTATTATTATTATTATTATTATTATTATTATTATTATTATTATTATTATTATTATTATTATTATCATCATCATCAGCATCATCATGTCACCTTTATTCTCTTAGTACATCCGTATTTCTTATCCCCTATCTTCTGCTCCTAACGGGGTGGTGTCTAACAAGAGACGTTTGCGAAGGACACTGGACCCTGGGGGGGGGGGGGATGCGGGATATATCCTCTACATTGGCCGAGGGAGGAATGGCCTAATCATACCCCGTGCTCTTCAAGGCAAAATGATTTTAAACTAAGCAGTTTAATGCTAATTTTGTCAAAATGAATACCGCCCCCATGACAAAAGGGCATAACCGACATTTTTTTTTGAAAATCGAGTTATATAGTGTAGGGGACTAGGTACATCATGTTAAACATGCAGAACAAAAAATAATAATTAGAAGTGCCCTTTGTTTCATAATCCGCCTGTTAAAAGGGCCACTGAATAGGGATTTACGTGTTGAACAAAATACATTTTGCTCAATATCTCCAAAACACCAATATGTCAGTTATGCCCTTTTGTCATGGGGGGGGGGGCAGAATATATGCCACTCTTATTGTTGAATGTCTATTCCACGAAACTAGTCTTATCAGAGAGTCAAAATATGCTTACAAAACGCCTAGAACTCCTGAGCTTCAGGGGGCTTCGCCTTCTGACCCCCGCAAATTATCATTATGTTTTTAAATTACGTACCTGCTATAAACATAACAGCGTTAGCAGAGAGTAAAAAAAAAACCTTATGAAACTGCTAAAAGCTGTGAGGAAGGGGAGACATCCCCCTCCCACGGTAAGAACTTTTTGAAAATACGCATAGAAAAGACGTGATTCTAGGCATAGTAAACACATATTTGAAAGGTATACTTTATGAAAATTATTAGGGATTGTAGTCGGGTTTTCAAAAAGATGTACAAGACGTATGTGAAAAACTGTAATTAAGTAGTCATACTTTGCGAGGGGGGGGGGTTGTATCCCTCCCACGGGAGGAATTATTTGAAAATATGCATAGAAAAGACGTTTTTCTAGGCATGGTAAATACATATTTCACTGGTATATTTTAGCAAGATTGGGTATACATATACTTGCGATGGAGTGAATCAACCGAGTGGGGGAGGGTGTGGGTCCCATGGCAGGAACTTTTTGAAAATACACATAAAAAGACGTGGTTCTGGGCATGGTAAACACATATTCTAAATGTATACTCTACGAAAATTATTAGGGATTGCAGTCGGGGTTTCCCCCAAGCTGTATGGAAGTATGTGGAAAAAAAACCCTGTAATTAAGTAGTCATACTTGCGAGGGAGCGAAACAACCGAGCGGGGGAGGGTGTGGGAGGGGGATACCCAGTCCCACGTGAAGTAATTTCCTGAGGAAAAGAATTCTATACATGACAGTTTAAGGGGAAACTAGAACGGTCGCTCCTGATTTTCACCTTTTAAAAACAATCAATGATCAATATGAACTACAATTTTGTTAGTGATTTTATTATAGAATTTATCAGAGACAAGTAGCAGGAGGTGGCGTGCAGCTCACAGTTTTTTTTTTTTAAAGTGGTAACATTGTTTAACAAATGATGCCTTTGAGATTTGTATGTTTAGAAATGGAAAGCTATAGGCCTACATCAAATTCAACTGGAAGCACAATGTCTGATAGTAATTGCACAACATGGAGGTAGCATTTATATGTTAAAAAATGTTCACACTAGTAGGCCTGTAGAGTGAATAGTGTACTTTATTATAATCTCATTTGGACCTAAATTAAGTACTGCCTCCATTCATACCACTATCCTTTAACACACTTATTAAGTGTAATTTTGAATATATTACAAAATTAGTTTTGTAATATATTCAAAACTATGTTTATTTGATATTTTAAATGCTAATTTTGTAATATATTCAAAACTATGTTTATTTGATATTTTAAATGACAACATTAGGGAATTCAGTCCAAAATAATTCAAGAACCAAATAAATTGAAACTGACATTTATGACACTGACTGAATTGTGTCACATTCAAATTGACCAATTTACTAATCATTTTCAAATTTATGGATTTTTCTTCCTTGGAGCCTAACAACAAGCTATTTCCTAAACCTGTATAATGAAATACGTTTCAATACTTGGGATCCCACTTAAATATTTGTTGCTACGATGGGCAAAGCCTCGGGCAAGCTCTCATGTTTTTAGAAACAACCTTTGTTTGATAGTTATGCATATAATAAGTAAACTGGTCTATGGTATGCTTTCCTTTTTTGAACTAAAAATTGTCTAGAACCTTAAAAGCTTTGCCGGAGCCTTTCCCGACAGAGCAACAATTAATGCAGGGGCGTCGATCCATGTTTCGGATGGGGGGGGGGGTCAAAGTGAAAAAATGTCCAAAATTTTCTGCGCGCCAAATTGTAATACACATAAAACATAACAATAAAAAAAACATGGATTAATGCAATTATAAATTAATAAGTGTACCCATTAGATTAATTGCATGATAATACACAGTATAACAATAAATAAACGTAGAAACAATAGTGAAAGCAAAACAGTACTGAAATTATCAGAAATATGAAGCATTACAATGGCACACACTAATGACACGATTTACTGGCGTCGCCGCAGAGGACTATTAGTACGGGAGCACGGACCCGAAAATGAAAGTTTTTTGCAACCCACACTACATCTCAATTCTGACCC
>JZLH01S0603612.1:8077-25372 GCA_001188425.1 Eucidaris tribuloides | reverse complement strand
CTGAGTGAAGCAAAGTCACTTGGAATCCATCTAAGTCGACGAGAGCACTACCACTCAAAATTAATTACATCTACAAGCAAAACTGGTGCGATCGGATGCAAAAAAAAAACCTAACCCGTGAACCAGATAAAAGCTGGTCTTCAACTCAAGGCCGGGAGTTTGTTGACTTAGATACATGTATGGACCACTTCTGTCACGCATTGTTCGGTAAACCAACCACAAAAATGTCAATATGAAATAATACCATACACGACAATCCATATACAGCGTGCCTCAGACAGCAACACAATAGTCTTTTACGCTACAATATGACGTTATCTATGTCGATGCGCTTCAAGTCGTGGACTAAATGGTACTTGTAGTAACTGTTAGGAATTATTGATGTACAATCAGGCTTATAATTCCTGATTAATTGCGAAAATGTAACTACGCAAAATTCAGTATTTGGAAAGGTCTGAATATTTTAACGCAACAGCACGTCATTGGCATTCACAAGCACGAATTAAGTAAATGATTATCCGATAGGTAAATTGTCACTATATTATTGACGCAGTATTTTAAAAAAATGAGAGAGTAGAAAACACTAAACCCAGCGAAATTGATCAGGAAAAACAATATCAAGATCAATGTCAGAAAAAAAAACATCAAGAGAAAACGCACTTTCAACGCCACTACCACCAAGATCATGCCTCCCACCAACGCGACCGGCGCCACATCCACCACCACCACCACCGCAACACCACAAAAAATACCTTCATCATCAAAATAGCTCTTTAAGTTATTACTTAAAGGAGGAAGGAGCCAACAACTGACAGGCATAAGTTAAGAAAAAAAATTGAGTTCTTGCCAACCGTGCACTGGTCTGGAGGTGACCATGCATGACCGATGCATGCCATCCGACGTGTGTTAGTCGCGCCGTAGTAATGTATGCACTGTTTGACTCGATAAAGCTCCTCCCCCTATATCTGTTTCTGCAAGTTTTATCCCGGAATGAAATACGTAAAATAAACACAAATTAAAGAATGTATAGGGCTTTGGTGAGGTTGAGAATCACACGGTACCCTTTATTTAGGCTGTCTTTATCAATCACCATGTATCATAATTGTCACAATACTCACAAAGTCATTTTTTTCTTAACTTATGCCTGTTAGTTTCTGGTTCCTTCTTCCTTTAAGTTACAGCCATTTTGGATTCCAAATATTGTGTCCATGATGTTATCTGTATTAACGATCTTGCTTTCAAGACACGGTCCTCTGAAATCCAACGTCCTCGACACATTCCGTCCCCATCTTTGATGTTGGGGCCGACGCTCGAAACCACTTAGTTAATTCACACGACAAGAACTCGTAACCCTCATGTTTACTGCACTAACAAAGTGACATCGTCTTCTGATGTACACTATTTTCATTGTTATTCACAGGCAAACACAACCGTTCAGATCAGGTATTTTCAGATGTATCATATGAAAATGTACCATTAAGCATGAGGCTATAGAAACAAAATTATCCGAACACGTTGGTCTCTTGCAAAAAAGGGCCTTACGACTTTGCACACAAAGCCTATACTTAATAACACTGAATACAATTTTTAAATGCATGAAAATAATAAAACTAAAAGGCAGTAAGGTGTAAAAAACACAAACTGCATAAAAAGCTTGTCCCTGACCACTTTTGAACATTATGAATGTACTAAATAGTCAAAGAAATTTGCTTATTACTAGAAAACCCAAAAACTTCCACTCACCCCCCCCCCAAAAAAAAAAACAACCAGCATTCACCTCCAAATAAATCTGCTAAATGGTATTTTCTATCAGACAGGTTAAAATAATGTATTTCACTGTATTCTTTTAAAAAAAAAACATATTTAACGTTAATTTAATTGCCTCATGTGACAAAAACAACTACTTATACCATATCAAATTTGCCATGAATGATATAACTTTTTCATTTTAATGTTCTCGGATACAGAGTGTTATCCGGAAGGGAAAAAAGAGACACGTAGTCAGGTACTCTTCGAATAAGTTGTTTCTTCTCAGGAGAGGGTGAAGGGATAAATTTATGATGTAATTAGTCGTTAAATACAGAGTCATTTGTTTTATCTGTATTTCTTTACTTTAATTTAATTTAGAATATCAAATTATTCCAATGGGATTGAGAATGAATTACGTTAAATGGTTTCATGATTTATAATGTCATTACAGAATTTAATATATTGGTATCAATGACACTTACGTGGAAGAAATAATCTGATAACTGCATTTATCAACACTTTTTAACATTCTTAATGCATTATACGTTACTTAGTATGTCATTATTATGCATGACACATTTTGATATCTACACATGAACTTCATGGAAAACATTATTACACACAATTATCTCCTAGAATTCTGATTAAAAACTAATTTGGTTACGTGTATGGATTTACATATTTCTTTCTGGTGGGGATATTGATTGAATTTACGTCTGTACAAAAAATGTAATGTTAATACTTATTGGGCTTTTAATGGGACATAATAGTTATCTATGTATGTGTGCGTGCATGTGTATGTGTGTATGTTTGTATATCTGTGTGTGTTTGTGTGTGTGCGTGTGTGTTTGTGTGTGTGTGTGTATGTGTTTAATTTATTGTGATTAACAAATGGATATAAAATCAATATGTAAATAAATATTTAAGTACTATTACACCTAAGTAGTTACACTGAACCAGGAAATAGTTGATTAAGAACAGTTAAATGGATCTTATGAAATATGAATATATTATAATGCATATACTAGTATATTGTGTTTTAAATAATGCCAAATAATATATAGGACTATAATACCAATACTTGAAAAGAAAAGAAGTTTAACATGAATTTACATCATTTAAAACATATCACTTCCTATAAGGAAACATTTTGATCATCACTGTAGTATTGGCATTATAGTAAATTGAAATGTTGATAAATAATGCTAATATAAATTACCGAAAACAAGAGTTAACGGATTACTTAATTAAAGGTACCAAAATATCCTTATTTTTTGTTTGAAAAAGTGGAATTGATTTGGCCCAAATACGCACATGACCTTTTGCACGTACTTTGTATATTATCAAAGCCCAAGTACAATTTTGGTCGAAAATGTTTTCATCAATCTTTCACATAGTATTCCATTGTCACTCCAGATATAAAAAAACAACAACATAAAATCTACCAAAATATTCTTATGGTGACAATGTGCGATTTGGGTATTATTGGAAAGCAGATAACAGTATACCAATTTCCTGTGGTATTCCAGTCGTGAACCACCCCCGCTCTACCGTTTGATTTCTTATTAATTTCTCAAAAATGGATGCATTTCAGAGTGTGTGATTTTCAGAGCTTACGTACATCTGAATGACGAAATAACCACAAATTCATTTTTCATCATCATCATTATCATAATAATAATAATAATAATAATAATAATAATAATAATAATAATAATAATAATAATAATAATAATAATAATAATAATAATAATAATAATAATAATAATAATAATATCACAGTTCTTATATATGGGCATATACCCTTAAACAGGGTATCATTTACCAAAACTGTACTTGAGCTTTAATAGTAACATATGTTTTCTCTGAGGAGTCATCCGGAGGTCTAAGTCGCTTGTCAAAATGACTAAGTCCTTGTGCGAATCGCCCATAACCAATTTACGTTTAACCAGCGTCAAATTCAAGGACCCTATTCTGGTCAGATAAATCATTCAGAATACTTTGCCCTTTCTCAGCACGGGGCTCAATTTTGAGCAGAAATTCCGCTTGTCATTTCGTACCAGTATAATGAACCTTCACATGTTTGTATTGTTTGTTGTCGTGGTTGGTGTGTTGTGGTGTCTGTGTTGGTTTTTTGTGGTTGGGTTGGTTGGTTGGTTGGTTGTTGGTTTGGTTTGGTGTGGCGATAGTATGTGCATAAATTTCCACTGAAAAGCGTTTCACGTCGTCATTAGAGTTCTCATCAGTCGTGACACGGAGACCACAAGCTTCATTCCTTATAAATTGATTTGGCGCCAGCCTGACCAGTATTTTAAGCAAAGAATTGGATGCAGACGAGAAAGGTTGATTCACACAAGAATGAAATACAAGAGATGAATACCCCCACACATTCTAGAATATCGTTTAGTCGACATGCAAAAAAACAAACACTTGTAATTATATTTAAGTCATTGTTTTCCTGACAACAATGATCTCTATTTGAGTAATATCATGTCGTCTGGCTTATGTCTCAGACATGCAACACATGCGAATACTATAGTCTTTCGCGGAAACACAAACAGTCATCACGCAAAAAGAATGCTGTGAAATCGGCGCTTGGTTTTTCTGATCGATACGGATAGAATTTCGTCGAAAGCTCAACGGCACCAATCCAACTATGGAACATGCAGAAATATATATTCATATACATATACATATGTGTGTGTGTGTGTGTGGTGTGTGTGATGTGTGTGTGTGTGTGATGTGTGTGCTGTCGTGTGTGTGTGTGTGTGTGTGTGGTGTGTGTGTGATGCGCTGTGCGGTGTTGTGTCGTGGTGTTGTGATGTGTGTGTGTGTGTGTCGTGTGCTCGTGTGGTGTGTAGTGTGTGTGTGGTGTGTGATGTGTGTGTGTGTGTGTGGACTGTGTGTGTGTGTGGGTGTCGTGCGTGTGTGTCGTGTGTGTGTGGTTGGTTGTGTGTGTGTGTGTGTGTGTGCTGGTGTGTGGTTGTGTGTGTGTGACTTGTGGTGTGTTGTGTGTGTGTGCTGTGCTCGTTGTGGTGTAGTCTGGTCGTACATGGTGACAATGTGTCGGATTATATGTTCCTCACATGTTTTTGTCGACAAACCAGAGCTTTGATAACACAGTAAGGAAAGTACAGTAGTCAATACCACTACGTCATGTATACTATTTAGGCTCATTTTGCCGTGTGAAACAAGTCTACGGCCATAACATTTCCTTCTGTGTCTGTAAATTACCTTATACAATTTGCCGTGATGCTCGAAGTATTACTCATTATCAAGAATAAATCTTACCTATAGAATAGCAATAGTAGCTGTTCCAGTTATTGATTGTGCAAAAAAATTGACCAGAGTAATTCGCTCTCTGTGTCAAACTTACTTTTCATAATTTGCCGTGAAAATCAAAGTTGTCGTGTAGCTTACCATGACGTCATTTCTGTTAGGGTCATGTTTTATTGATACTGTTGTATATGCTTTTTTCTTATTAACTGATAAATTCAGGATAAAATCTGTCCAGGTTTAACATGTAGTAAAGCCAGTGTATACATTGACTTATGTGTCAACACATTTGGTTATTGAGGCATTTTCGATCTCTCCCAATCATTGTCACTTCCTTTAATGCCCTTAAAATTGCACACATTTAAAAGTCCTCCACTCTCACACAGTGAAATGTCATAGGTGATGTACAGACAGATATCAAAAACAACTTTGCTAGATTTGATTTGTTATTTTACGATGTCTCAAGTGAAACAATGTTGCACTGTTTAATTGAATCCAGCGAGAAACATGAATTATGATTCCTTTATCGGAGCAAGCCATGTTGTTTTCGTGCATCTATGTCGGGTTGATATCATGAAATGTCACATCATGTAGTGGGAAAATGCGATGAAGAAGGTTAATGCTACAAAACAGCCTGAAGTATGTGGTTTTTTAACGTGGAGATCAATCTTATTTCTTGAAGCCATTAATCAAGAAAGAACTTCATTCATTGGCAATCAAAATTTTGATGTTCTACTACTGACTGCTACAAGTATATTACTGTACAGAGTACGTGGAGATTTACAGCAATAAGCTAAAACCTCCTTTATTGTATAGTTATATAGAAACCATTATGGTTCTCTTTATTTTTCTTAAACTATACATGCTATATATGAAAAATATTTGGCCAACATACTACTCTGTTTTCAAAAGGGCAAAACCTGCAGTATAAAATAACACAATTATAATTAAATTCATAATTAAATAAATCAATAAATCAACCAGTCAATCAATCAATCAATCAATCAATCAATCAATCAATCAATCAATCAATAAACAATAATTCATAACGTATGATTTTTACCTCAATTCGTCATTACCTTCTAGTACCAGGTACTTGAATTTTAAACATACAGGTAATATAAGGTATTATCTGCATACTGACATATCTATAATTTTTGTCTTATTTTGTCTATGTAATTTGGTAACGTGTCAAAGCTTGTCTGGGTCTGACGCTTTAGTTTCAAGTGGAGCTTATGCCATTAGTCCCACTGTATAATTTCAATTCAAATTCTACATACATCTTGTATAGATGTGGCTGCATGAGAATCACTTTATCGATTTCATTGCACTTTAGTCAAATTCCTTTTCTGTTGTATGATTAAGATGGTAATCACACTAACGACTTATGATGTTTTTAAAAAGAACACTAAATTCAATATTCAGCAAGCTCAATATAGAAGCTATACATGTCAAAATTACCTTGGATATTACAGTGCAACCAGATAATTGATCCTGAACATAGTATCAGTGCTTACCGGCTACTTTATTTCGATCTGGACTGACGATAAAATAGGGAAATAACTTCCATGCGAGTATGCAAGAGTTGAAACAATGCTACTCGGCGCTTTTATCCCTATATCTAATATTTTCTTGCTAACGCACGCACACACATACATGCACACACGCACAAACACACGAACACATACAGACACACACACACATACATACATACATACATACATACATACATACATACATACATACATACATACACGTTCTTTCACACACGCATAAAATGCGTGTTTTATTGCACGGGGAAGACTAGGTAAATGTAAGTAGACAAATCAAATCTGTTTTAATGTCTCATTTCAGATGAGTGAATTATGCTGCCATTTTAGCTGCTTGAAGTTAAACCAGCTTGTTATTTGATTTGCAACAAGTTTTTCATTTGGTTTAAAACATTTGCAAGATTGTCGCTAAAATTAACCTAAATTCTATTCCAAAAATAATTAAGATAGTAACTGGCTTGTAATCTAGTTTTTTTTATAGTTGATTTAAAAATGAATGTATCAGGATAGTGAACTCAATAGTTTTACCAACATTATTTCTAAATGGATTTCTTTCACTATTTTCTTTCTAATAAGTAACACTTAACACCTTACCATGTGTAATAGATGTTAGAAATATTATATGAATCTGAACTACAGTTTCTGTTTTTAGATTAGCCCTGGCTCCATGTTGGATTACACTGTTAATGATTGGAAACAAAAGAAGCTTCTGTCTGCAGAACTACAAAATGATACGGTAACGCAACATAGTCCGAGAATCAGTTCTCTCCAGAAGATGAAAGTTTCAGTCATTCATACATAATCACTTTCAATCACACATCCCATACAATCTTGCTGAAAAGGCATTCACTGTGCACAGATGAATGCATGTAATGTTGTTCATTCCTCCCTAAATCCTCTATTTTAAACTTTCTCTGTATCGCTTTTACACAACTCATCCGTCAAGTAATTTGACACGGTTTACTGTTAAAAAGCTATTTTTAGTATAGTTCTTTTATCATCTCGTAGTGTCAACGTCAACGTCAATTTCAGTACACTAGATGAAAGCAGACTTTATTCTATCGGTCAGTTCTGAAAGACATTAGCACTTTGCAAGTATATAGAACGAAATTTAAAGGAGGAGGAAGCCAGTATGTAATTAAAGATTGATGTAAAGATATTTGTTGAGATACATCTTGCTAAACTCTGGACACGACAGACAACGTGCTCTAATGACCTAGTGTAAGAGAATAACCAAGTAGGATTAAAGCCTGTAATGTACTTTTTTTTTGGACAGCGGTACTTACCGGTATCAAGCTAGCTACGCAGGGTAGCAGCTAGTAGCTACTGCGTGTGGGGATAACAGTAAACTTCAGAATTGTTGGTAAAGAAGGATTAAAGACTCATCTTATGTTAAATGTTACTTTTATTCCGAAACAAGTAGTCTACTCAGGACGTAATTTTAGTTATTTGTGGTGTAGATTTGTCTTTATAGTAACACTTTCGTGAATGTAGGATGTTATTCATTAATGCGTTATGGGTATATTGGTTAAAAGAATATTTGTGGATCTGTGTTCGCACTAAAAACCTTTTAAATTCCTGTGGAGTGGACGTAGATTTTTGAAAATTTTCCCGCCCATTACTTGCCTGAAACCATTTCTATGAAGCCAATTACAACAAAATGGCACTTCGTATGACTATATTGCAGAAAAGAAATATGCATGTATTATTAACAATAACTGTTTTTCATTTTAACTTTCCGCATATTCCTCTAGGACTGAAAGCTTTTCCTTGTACAGACAATTCCTCAAAACATTATAGTGAACATACGGGATTTATCACTGAATTTGTAAATGATGTAAGAAAGAAACCGCCAAACTTCTATTCACGTTTATTCTGATCAGAGGTGAGGTTTGGAGAAACTTCTTTAAAAAGAATGTGATTACTTTGAAGAAAAACAAACTGAATGCATTTTAGCCCTCTGGATGCCATTGATCAAAAACTCGATAGATTTTACGTGTTATGGTCTAAGTTTGGTGCCGGAAGGAGAAAGGCAAATTATAACCTGTTCTGTGCCAGCGAAAGCGTAATCCGCCAAATGAAGATTCTACTTCTCAACGACCTGTGGGGTAGGGGAGACTATAGCTACTTCGGCCCCAATGTCCCTTACAATATGAAAACCCGTGCTAGAAGGCGGTAAGGGATAGCAAAAAAGGGGATAGTCTTAATCTGAAGAAGCTTATAGAAATCCAGATATACGATAAAGTCTCTTGGGGGAGTGAAAGTGCTAATAATCCTCTTAACCGTCTTCGTGATCTACATGGAATAGCTCTTTACCGGAGCTGCACACATATGAATACGTGTAGTATGTATGTGTATGTGTGTGCATATGTTTGTTGTTGTTGGTGTGTGTATTTGTGTATGTGTCTGTCTGTCTGTCTGTCTGTGTGTAATTTCTATATCTTTTACATTCCGTTTATTAACACTTTGCAGTTAATTTGTTAAATGCACCAGTCGGTAATAAGATTAAAAATTGCAATGGCAGCTGACACCCAGTTGTCAATCAAACCCATATTTATTAATCCTATCAAGATAAACCAAATCCAAAGACAAGAAATGAGAACGGGAGATTAAATATATCCTTCTTAAAGTGGGCTTGTGCTACATCTCACTTGGCCCATATGTGGCAACGACGGGACAGATTCAGTCCCAAGAAAGAACGATAACAGAAGGACAAATAAGAAAAGAAAATGTACCAAGTAGATTTTTAAGTTTTTACACTGTATTTCATGCATTATTCATGAACCAACAGATACGTAAATAACGTACACGTTTTGGTTTGTTAGGCATGTTATTAACACTCTGCGTCCTGGCAAGGCATTTTTGTGTTGTTGTAAAAAAATCTACATGTTTTTTGTTTTCTCGTGCAAAACATAAAAATCATGACATCACGAAAAATGCATATACAACAATGTTTTTTCAACGTCAAATAGTTTGATTAAACATGATGGATTGAAAACCTTAGACTTCACTACACAGCATGTACACCCTCTTTAAAAAAAGACCGAAAATTCACTTTTTATTGAGTGATTCTAAAAAGTGTAAACATGAATGGGATGACCTTAAGATCATTCGGTTTCACCTGAGTGATTCCTCAGGAAATGGTAAATGTCCTTTACAGTCACTTTGAATTCTCTCTTTGAAAAAAAGACCCATTAAAAGTACACTTGATCTTTTAATAAATAGGAGTTGATTTTAATCTCAGCAAGTACTATTTATTTTTTTTAAATAGGACCTCTAACTGTGACTCGAGTACCACCTTCCTGAGACTCGCGTAACTAGCGTTATTCCATATTACGTAAAATCTAAATATCAAAATGATCTGACCTTCCTTTATCGCTTTACTATATTTTATGCGGAATGTTGAATTATATAATGAACTCCATGGCGATAGAAAACCAATTTTCTTAAAAGGCCCCGTGTTAAATAATGTTCACATTTAATTAAATTTCTTGGTATCTGTAAAATTAGGTGAATGAGATAATGTTATATTTGTATATTTTACTCTTTTTGTAACTGAATAATTCGTTAACCATTAAATCGTTGTCATGCATTGAACAGCATTTTTATCTCTATACTTGGCTTAAAGGCTTAATTTAACAATGATCACAACGTAAAATTTATGAGCTATATAATCCTCCACACTAAAAGTGTCTCTAATAATCTGTAAACACAAAGCCCTGGAAAATTTAAAAATTTGCATCCTTCCTCAGTTTTGAAATTGTAAAATTTAGTAAGTTTATTGAAAAAAATAATGAAATCCGATATTTTTTCAGCAAAATGTATCTTTACATGTTGTACGAACATAAGAGGTTGTAACCATGTCATGGTTGAGTTAGCACACTTTATAAATAAAGTAAAAAAATACCATTATTTTCCATTATTTTGGCACAAGAAATGACTCTTGTGACTTTTTCCTTTAATGCATGCTCACTCATGCGTGGCTTGATGGATTAATCTTATTTTCACACAGAGGATATCCAATAAGTGTAGAAATGTTTCTTCCAAATTACTTTGCTACCACTTATTAAGTTAAAAAATTATGGTAGTTCGATAAAGGGGGTAGTTACTTTTTTTGCGTATATATGTATATACGAGTGTGTATATATATATATGTATATATGTATTCAGAAATATTCTGTGCTTCGCGATTTTCTTTACTAAAACAAAACGTTGATAATAGCTTGTATGCTATTAATCCTAACAAAAAGACATGACTTCCAAAATGTTGTATTTGAGGATGTGTCTTCGTCCAACAAAGCACTATTATGTTGCTCAGATATCAGAGATTGACAATTTCTTTACATTAAACTCCACAATGTTAATTAGTACAGTTCCATTGATATTTACCATTGGATTAATATGGTCATAAGTCAACAGATTTCATGACTAATCAAATGAACGAAACTGGCAAAAAATTATCAATAAAACATATAATTGGCAATTAAATATAAAATCATTAATATTTCGAACAAGTTCGAACATAAAGATGGTGTAGACATTCAGAAATAACATTGCTATCAGATGTAAATTAGCAAAAGAAAAATGCCTTTACCAAATTCTTGGTATACACTTCAAAAAAACCCAGTTTTAAATGACCTATCCCTGGCAAAAAGTAATGCCATGATTATTAAATGAGCTACAATAAATTATTCACAGTGTAGAAATTTCGAGGATGCCATACGGCACAAAACATGGAAAAGGGTCAATTGTTGTGATAATGACATTCAATCTTAAAAAGCAGGTGGCTCCCTACATTTGGGTAAGAAATTGGATTTACGGTTTAAACTGAAGCACTGAAAATGTTTTCTTGGGGGGGGGGGGCAGAAAGGTATCTTATAGCAGTAAGGTTTCAAAAGCAGATATCGCCGATCAAATCAATAATAATAGAATAATCTTGTATGTTTGAAATTTCAGTGAAATGTGAATAATACCTGAATTATAGAACAGTTTGAAAGCAATTTAAAAAGTATCGATAAAATTGGTGTTAGAGGATATTTCGTTACTTGCTGGTTTGTTTGTACGAGTATACAAATGGCCCAATTACATATTCAACTACACAGGATATACTTCCCTATATATACTTAAGATACACGAAATTGTAATATCAAGTTATTGTAGTATTCCATGATTGCTTGAGGCTGTTGTGTTTGATGTCTTAGTAACACTTTAAAGAGAATTAAGCCGACTTTGTCCTTCAACTATTAATTCGATGGATTATAAGATATCATTACACCATAGCGCAACGTCAGGAATTTAAGTCTGCCGTAACAGTCGACAGAACGGTATAATTTCCAATGATCAAAAAGATCGGTTAACGTTACAGTCTTGTTCAGCTTTGTGTAAGCTCCCTGGCATATGATGTGTGTGTTAGTAAAAGCATGGACCTAAAACGGTAAAAGAGTGCAAAGGTCACAAACACTATTAACCCTAAAATAGCCGGGTCCTTTAGAACCATGTCACAGCGGGGGATTGCGCCAAAAATGGGCACGTAGATCACCCAAGATGTAATGTACTAAACAGTACGGTTAATTACCCGTAAGTAATTTCACATTAATTAATTATGCTAATTTATGCCTGAAATTAGAATTTACCTCCAAATCAATAAATAAAGCTCCAAAAGTGCTGATTTTTTTGTCTAGACATAGCAATAGCATTCTTAGCAAATCTATTTAAAAAAAAATCGAATTTAGAATAGATTTCTTATGCATTTTATTGTTTGTTTTTGTTAGGTATTTCTTTGTTTTTTTATCTTTTGTTTTTTATTGGGTTTTTTTTCGATGGACTTTGTCGGGGAGACTTTTGCGATCATGAGCAGCATAACATTAATTAGCCTTAATCGGTAAAAGTAAAAAAAAAAATCATACATTTATGAATTTTGGCTAAAAACACAATTTACATTGAAATAACACATGATATTACGTTTTTGAGCGATTTTTGGTGTGGCATGCAAATACTAAATGTTACGTAACCTTAAATACCACATGCCCGGACATCGCGAGTTTGATCTCACAAGATACGCGGGATTTGAAAGAAAAAAGTCACGAAAACCCCTGCGCAGTTTCGCGCGTTTCGGATATATCGCGCGAAACGTCTAGGGGGTGGATTCCAACCCCACCCCAACCGAAGAAGAAGAAGAAGAAGAAGAAGAAGAAGAAGAAAGAGGAGTAGGAAAACTTTTATTGACATCTCCTTAGTATTACCATTTTTCAGGTTGCTACTGTATTATTAGACCATCAGCAGTCGGACAAAGAAAGAATAAGGAGAAATCTAAACTGCATCTAAGAATCAAATTAGTTAGTGCTTGGAATATAGGCCTATATCTAGTCTAACAAAAATGACTTTGAAATATTGTTTGCGATAAAAAAGAGAGAAAGACAACTATTAGAACAGTGAATTAAGGCATGTCTCTGAGAGGTCTATCATATTGACTAACAAATTTGTCTGTCGTGGCGATATTCTGATAGCAGTCTTCTGATTAGGTCGAAACATTGGATCGCGAAAAGTTCATACCAGAAACCCTCGACAGTGAACGGGATTCTTAAAATTGTGACTTACTTTTAATCCTGTAATTTCCTTCAAGGATTCCATATTTAATTTATCAGGTATGAAGGGATACAGAGTCATACCACCCCCAATCCACATCATGATTTTGAAAGTCAGCGTACATCGTGGTACAGTAATGCAATTTTTGATAACAACATATAGTATTTTCGATTAACTCAAGTAACTATGTCACATGCATCAACGAAATAACATGTCGAGAAAACGACATCAGATGTCAATAATTCAAATTATCAAAATCCTTTTTTTATCCATAAACACAACAAAAAAGTAACTACCCCCTTTTTCAAAATACCATAACTTTTAAAAGAAACGATTTTGAGCAAATTAATTTGGCAAGGGTGTTCCTGCACTGACTGACTAACTTCTGTGTGAAAATGTTATTGATCCGTCAAGTTATGCAAGAGGCAAAAATGTCACTTTTGAAAAGTCACCAGGGTCATTTTGAGGTATTTGTGATGCAGGATTTTGACAAATTCTGTTTCTGTTGAATGATTAAGCGCTATTTATGTTAATCACCTATCGTTTGACCCACTGATACTTCTTTTGGCACTTTTCGCATATTTTACGCTTCAGTGAGCTCAATTTAAAAAATTCCACCCTTCCTCAATTTTGAAAGTGTAAAATCCATTAAGTTCATTCAAAAAAATGAAATCCGATATTTTTCAGCAAAATGTATCTTTACATGTTGTACGAACATAAGAGGTTGTAACCATGTCATGGTTGAGTGACGCACTTTATAAATAGCAAAAAATACCCTTATTTACCATTATTTTGGCATAAGAGATGACTCGTGTGACTTTGGAAAAGTGACATTTTTGCCTTTAATGCATGCTCACTCATGCATGGCTTGACGGATTAATCTTATTTTCACACAGAGGTTAGTCAATGAGTGTAGAAATGTTCCTGCTAAATTATTTTGCTAAAATTTATTTTGTAAAAAATTATGGTAGTTTGAAAAGGGGTAGTTACTTTTTTGTGTGTGTTTATATTATATATATATACATTTGAGGGGAATAGGCAATGAATAATAGTTTAATCCCGTGTTCAGGACTTTTACAGGTCTGTACAATATTGGACACAGAAGTCACGAGAGTCCAAATCATTCGTTTGCTTTAATTTCTATTCCAAATCAACCTTAATCTCCTAACTTGAATACCCCAGGGCTGCATAGGCGCTATTTCGTGATGCCTGGGGGCCGAAGCTCCTAGGTGCTGTAAGCTGGACTAATCCTCGAATTTAATTTGACCTTTTCGATTTCTTCAGTATAACACGAAATATGCGTGAGAAATAATATGGATTAACGTGTAGAATCACGTATTCACGTATTCTGTATCGCAAACTACCTTTAATATGACTAAAACCACGATCATTTGTTTAAACGCTTTTCTTTAGCAAGTGGACAATAACTTTGGAAAAGGTTGTATGTATATGTATTTTGAATAAAAGCACACTCTGTAAAAGAACATTTAATGAAGAGTTATATGTGTTAACATAATACAGTCCTGGGCAAAAGTTTGGAATAAACATGTATTTATTTCTTTGCATAGCCCTGTTTTAAAGTGCAGATTTCTTACGAATAATGACCAATCACCCATGCAGGGCAAAACGTTACTAAGTTCAAATAAGCTCGACTCAGGGGAGGCGCCAAGGTAAAATTTTAGGTGGGGCGAAATCAGTCGAGAAAATTTTGCCTGCCATTTTTTTTTTTACTAGCTAAACTACAAGCCGTACAGCGTCCGACAAGCGAGGGGCAAGGGCCGACGACGACAAATAGCATTTTTGCCCGCCATTTTTTTTTCACTAGCTAAATCAACAACAATAGGGCGATAAATTCGAAAAACAATTAAATTCCTGTCATTTAGATAACTTTGAAAAAATAGGGGGGTTCCGCTCACCCCCTGACGCCCCTGTGGCGCCGCCCCTGTCTCTACTTCAGGACAAGAAACCTGTTTCTAATATGATTGAAAACTGCATTTGGTGAAAAAAAAAAACATAATTCCACAGTTTTGTCCATGACTGTATTACTGATGTTATGCCCTCATTTATCTTGATATCTATATCAATGCTTTGTATGAAGGACATGATGCACCTGCGTCATTCTGTTTTCCTTTATTATGTCACCAACGAATGTCTGTTTTGACCCATAAGTAATCAATGTTAATAGACGATGGATTTAAAAGGATATTCAAATTTCATATCTAGACAATAGGGGAAAATGATTTCATTTTTTATTTTTATTTTTTTTTTGGGGGGGGTACACCTATTAAAGAAAAATGGCAAGATTGAGAGTGGTCCATTCAGGGCAAATTAAGTATACTGTTTAAGTTTCTACTGTGAAAATCTAAAAGTCGTACATTAATCTTTTCGGTATAATTATTATCGATAAAATGCCCCTGATAGTGAAAGTGGTTGAGTTGCTATCTATGGGATCAATTTCTAGCAGGACCAGAGATTAATTCAATCCTGGTTAATGCTAGTTTCTTCTCAATTTAACAAATTCAAGACACATCCTTCCAGCCTGAATATGCACTCTAGGTTATATGTTACAACTCATTTTGGTTCTTTATACATTGGTTGTTTTTTTTTTACTTCGTCCGATCATATCACTGCTCTGTAAGAAGTGAAACTGTATTCCTCTTGTGGTTCCGGCTTTCTAACATAAGTTGCATAGCTCCATATAGTATTCATAGTATTTGAAGGCATCACGTCTGTGGAGAACACTAAAAGTACCATCGGAAGAAAAAAAAAGCAATTTAAGTGGAAATGTATATTAATAAAAATACAGTTTTTGATTTAAAAAATGTTTGTATATCAGACGTAAAGGATATTTGATAAAAACATTCAAGAAATGTTGTTTTCTATATGCTGCACGGATGAGAGCAGAAAATCTATGATCATCTCCCAAGAATCACGTTAGTGTTGGTCCACAGGGGCTGGCATTATATTATCCGATCATTTGTACGTCGATGTAGATGAGTTTGCGAAACAACAAATAATTTCAAGAGGTTAAATAATTTGGCTTACCAGATCAATTTTGTTTTTTAGTGTCAAAGTGGGATTTGTTCTCACCACACGACTGTTTAATAACAGAATGGGTGACTGGAGAATTATAAAAGTGTTAACATTCCTGAAAATCTGTAACGTCCCCCATCATAAAGGGACAACGGAATTCACATTAGTCATTCGATCGATGGCGATTTGAAATGCTGATCTATTTTCAGTTTGTAATGATATATTGATGGAAAGTGCCTAATGCATGAGTGAAACGTATGTCAACAGTCATTTTAGCATGTCCTACAATTCGTTTTATCGATAAAGGTGTACCGTTTCATTCTCGTTTTAAACACAAGGGACGAGTGCTTGTAATTACACTCGTGGGTTTTCTCAGTGGGGGAGGGTCTGCCGGAACAAAACCTTGACTTCACTTCAAACAGAATAATTCGACTTCAAAATGCCGCATCGACAATTCAGGCCAGACTTCAATGTTAGCATTGGATGGAATCTCATAAAAACTTTAAAAATCCAAATATTGTTCACATACGAAAAAACGAGGACGATATTGGTCTCCCGTTTCCTCACATTTACATATTGATCTAGGATACAGTGTTTTTGTAACTAAGATGCAAATCCACCCAAACATCTAGGATCCAAAAAAAAGCCAACAAAGCGGTTTACTGAAACTCAGCACAATTAACACTTTCGGGGGGGGGGGTCATGAGACACTCGAGGAATTGTCATTTTTCAAACAAAACTGTGCATTTACGGCTCTTAAAGGCAAGGCTCACCCTGACGACAAGTTGGTTTTAATAAAAGCAGAAAAATGACAGAAATATATTAATGAAAGTTTGGCGAAAATCCACCAAGTTTCAAAGTTTCAATTTAATGACGTCATATGCGAGCAGCTCCCCATATGTCATGTAATATATATTCCATAAATTGTCATTTTTTTAATGGTTCATGATAATTGAATGTTTGTTTTTTCATAAAAGCCTCATGAAATAATATTTCTGATAATATACTGAATGCACAGGTAAAATCATTTTCAAATTTCTGAGAAAACAGCACCTTATGGAATTTATATCACATGACATATGGGGGAGCAGCTCGCATGTGA
>JZLH01S0603608.1:0-14281 GCA_001188425.1 Eucidaris tribuloides | reverse complement strand
GTTGAATATTCGTCCAACGAAATCAAACAAAATAGGTTGTTGCCTGCTTATTCCTATCCGAAATTGATCCCCCGGGGAGTAATGTTGAAGGGGAAAGCAATCTATTTTAAACGTCTAAAGTGTTTGACAATGCGTGATTGAGTCACACTTATGGTAGACATCGATATACTGTAGGCTACAAGATTAGCAATGACGTTTGTAAAGATAGAAACATAAAATGGGCTATAATGGGTAACTTCAAAAATAAATCATCACAAACTGACATACTGTTCAAGTACACATACATTGTATTGCATACATATGATTGTAATGGAATTGACTCATTATATTCATTTTACGTTTTTAGCTTAAAAAATCATAATGGAAAAGTGTAAAGATATAATTTGAAATATTTGATACCAAACTTCTGTAAATTAGTCAAATGAGTGCGCTGAGGAAAAGGACGATAAAAATGGAATGAGTATGAGCATACATGTCAGTAAAACCTGTTAAAGTGATAGGCTAACATTGTGGAGCTTCAATTTAAAAAATTGTCAAACTTTGATATCTGAGCTACATAGTAGTGATCAAATGGACAAATAAACACCCTAGAATACAAAAGTTTGGAAAGTTACACTGCCAATGGCAAGTTATACATGAATAAACAATAAAACTCGGGGCGAGTTTTATTAACCTACATGTAGGTGTACATACAGTTAAACCTATGGGAGAAAATGGGCAAGTGAATCTGGTTAACTTACGATTTTCACTTTTTTGAAGCACTAAATAATCATTTTGAAATACAATTTTTTTCAGGGCTTCATTTTTAGACCTCATCAAAGACACTGGTAGCATGGGGAATCATGCGGCTCAGATTTTTTTAACTGTGGTAAATGTTAGCCAATACCTTTAATGATTTATTCTACATACACCTTTCACTGATATGTTACTAGTAGGCCTATCATATGCATTTAAACTAATCAGCAAATAATGATAATGTATCAAGATGCAAATTCATCATTAGAGGGATATTTGACATTTAGACACAGACATTTTTTCAGCGAAAAGTTTCAGTTCTACAGGATCACTCATACGTGTATGTTCAATGATGGAGTTTATCAGTCTCACAATATCCCGCTGGTAGACTTGACAGCTAGTGAGTTATTTCTGATTACAATTTGCATGATATGAACATTCACACATGACAAAGTGCATTGAGAATGAGTTTGAATGGGATGGGTGAGTGACTGAACTGCTTACTGTATGTTTACAATGAAGATACACTCTTTATCTTTCAACAGAGCTGGTCAAACTTAATAACAGTACAGTCATGGGGTGAGGGTCAAATGAGCTACTGTAACAAGATAGATCTTAAGATATGTTGATCTTTTAAGACTGAGGGATGAAGCAACTTAACAATGGTAATCCAGGGTTTTCAGGGTATAAATTATTTAGAGATATTTTTATCGCTAAGCATGAGAAGAATCACATATAGAGACAAGCTGCCACTCTCGTCAGTAACACGGATTCTAGCATTTCATGGAAACAAATTCCCTAATTCTTCCCTGATGGAAATCAATAATTTCAGGATCATAATTTTGATTTATTTCTTGCTTCATCTATTTCTTTCTCCCCTCAGTTGGACCACTAAACAAGCCAAATGCCTGGATTTTTCTCTGATTTGAGGGATTTTTCTCAAATTCCAAGACCTTTCACCTGACTGGAAAAGGGGGAAATCATTTTTCAGGTTTTCCCTCGTTTCCAGGTTGGCTGAGAATGATGAGTGAGCTGCAACTACATCCTTAAAGCCACAGGCTAACAATGACCCAGTTTAAAAAGTGTGAGCTACATTATCCTCCATGCTCTTCATAAGATCTAAAAATAAAGCCCTGAAAAAAATTGTATGTCAAAATGATTTTTAGTGCTCTTAAAAAGTGGAAATGTACAAGCACTCAAATTGACTGAATTCACCTGCCCATTTCCTCAAATAGACTTTATACTGTGTGCAGATCTAGGCTATTTTATCCTCCACCGGAGTGGAAATTGTTTATTCATGCATATCTTGCCAGTGGCAGCATAACTTTCCAAACTTTTGTATTCTAGAGTATTCATTTGTCCATTCAAACACTACTATGCAGCTCAGATATCAAAGTTTGACAATTTTTTTTTTAAATTGAAGTTCCACAACGATCGTATGCTAAAATTATTAAAAGCACAGGGTAATTGTTGCATCTCCTAATTGTACCTGCTTGGTTTAAATTGCTTGTGCACATGGCATAGCGATTAGTGGGGGATTGACATATTAATATTGATAAAATCCTGTGAAGGGAAGGATGATGGGGCCCAGGGTTGGGAGCCCCCTGGCAACCATACACAATACCGTAGTCACCGTACATTTATGCTTCCTAACATTTATATCAAGAGAGCAATCAAAAATAAACCCAAATAATTAATACCTCTAATACCCTGGATTGGCGTACATGTGCATACACCTGTGTCTTTATAATTTTATGCTTCCCTATGATTGACCTTGTACAGCATACACGTACGCATTAATGCAGGTTCCATATCATACCTCATCACAACCTCACAAACAGCCGCAGAGTACGTACTGAAATCACGTTTGGAAACAATCCACAATAGATTTCACACAATCACTGGAAAACAGTGTACCTACATGTAGTGTCACACCAGAGCCTGATGCATAAAACTTTAACTGGAGAAATTTCTCTGGTTAAATAAAACTCTGGTTAGCATGATTTTACTATGCATTTTTCTGTAGGAAAAACATTCTAGTTGAAATAACCAGTCGAGAGTTTTTCTCCGATTAATGTTTTATGCAACAGGCCCCAGGATTTACTGTTACACTGTACCTAAACCAGGTTCGATTACAAGTAACTTTCAGTTTTACTTTTAATTTTATCTTTATCCTTTTTTTTCTGGTTATAATTTTATGCAGCATTGAACAAATTGACTTTCTGCTGCATACAAGGAAACTATTGAAACACTTGACGGGCAAGACAGACATGCATCCCGACAATACAGAACAACAAGAGGTAGACAAACACATATTTTAGCGAAAATTCCTGCAAATGGTGTATCTGCTATAATGGGAACTAAATATACCAAGATCCCGTAATATCCCAATTTCTTTGAGTAAAGAGCAAAATTAAACTACAGTAAGCATCACACCCTGCACTACACATAAGGGTCTACTACAATTGCTCAACTACACAAGGAAATAAAACATCTATTATTGCACATGTACACCTTATAATACACAACGTAAGCAACAAGGTACGGAGAGATATTAAAGCTGCCATGACTGTTGAGATGCTAAAGCTGCCATTAATATGGAGTACCCAGTACCACCAGCCAACATTAGCCACCAAGATTTGAATACATTATATGTCTGACGCACATCTACAGTACGTACATGAAATGCAATGAAGCGATAAGAGCTGGTGATTGGATTGGAATGTGGTTCGTTACGATCGACTCACCTCTTCCAGTTGGATGCGTGAAAGATGAGCGGTTGGGAGAAGGATAGCTGAGGCTGCTCGGACGCCTCCTTCTCTCGCTGGATCGCCTGATACGCCAAACTGGAAACAAAACACCGAGGGACTGCACCTCAATATTATCCAGTTTCTCTGATTTCATTGAATATTTTAAACCATAGCATTACTTTCATTTTGTGCTGAATTTTGTTTATAATCTTGTGTTTATCCTACAGTAGAATGCCCAATGGATGATTTGGTATTTAAAAAATAATCCTTTCAGTACCCTATTTCATGTGCAAAGCAGTGTTTTAGTCGAGGCCGGACTCAAGGCCAATTTTTGACAGCTTCAAAAGCGGCCTCGATCCGAGTCCCCTGTAAACACCCAATGGAAAGGTAGTGCTTTGAGGACATCTCAGCCCCGGAACTTGCAAACTCAGTCACAACACTGGTGCAAAGGCGAAGGAGATGTGTGGCAATAGCCAATAGTACTGAGTAAAGGTGCAGATCGACTATACATGTATATTAGGCCTTTTTGTTTCAAGGGTAGGACATGAAAGATAACTGAGAAAAACAGGCCCTTTATCATAAATCACGCACACACTCGCACACAAAACTAAAAACACAGAAACAGGCAATGATGAGAAAGATGCGATGATGACGGGAATTGGGAGGAAATAAACAGCCCTAGAATCAGTAAGCCATAGATCCAAGGTGTGTTACAAAGACTCCCTTTTGAACCCAAGCCATAGATGTACAGTACAACAATGAACCAAAAAAATTTGATCTATCCAGAAGATACTGGTAGGTCAGATGCTGCATCATTAAAGAATTGTGTACATGATTTTCACATCCTGCAATGAGCTTATCAAGCAAACACGCTAAAAATCATTTTTGATAATAAATGTAAAAGATTCACAAGAACTTTCATCTTTCACAAAAAGTGACGGAGCTGAGAAGTCAGGTTTTGTGAAAACAAGGAATGATCAAATTCAAATAGAAAGTACTGCCGTAATTGTGTGCTGGTGAACGCTACATCCAGTGTCTGAAACCTAAACTATACCATTATATAACTTGTGCAATTATAATTCAAAAACTTTACAACATAATAACTCCCAAATTTTGGGTGTGTGGGGATGGGGGGGGGGCACTGTCATTGCAAGGTGTACATGTACACCATGCATGTGTATTGACTTTCAAAATGGACCCTAAACAAGTATTTATCCGTCGATCTGAAAATACCCTATTAAAACAAGTATTGTCATGCTTTTCTCACTGTTAAAAAACATGATTAGTAAAATATACCCTTTACTTATACACACTGTTGTAAAAGATACCCTCTTTTCCTGATTTTGGCGATTTTGATACCCTTTTCACTGGATGCGCGTACATCGCCCGTCCCTGAAAAACAAACCTTGTTACATGTTTTTTCACACACGCATGGTGTATACCTTGTAATGACAGTAGTAAACCCCCACCACCACTCCCCACCAACCCCTGCATACCCCCCCCCCCCCCGGCCTGGCTTAAGGCCAACAGAATTTTTTACATGATGCACAGTATACGACAGTCACGACTATTGAAATTGTTTCTAAAGAGGACATCCGTCTGAAGTAGTTTATAAAGCAGAAAGTATCCGTTTGGAACAGTAGACTAGTCACTCAAAGCAAGATAAATGTCTTAGCCCCATGTACATATGTGTTTTTGATTCACATCTTGACAGTGAAAACTGGATGAAATACAATAGATCTACATGTATTTTCCAAACAAGCTGGAAAATTGATACATGCTTACGTTACAATCTATAATAGTAGGCAAAAACATTTTTGGGGTAAACACTTGACAGTCAAGCCAAAGTCAACATTCATTTTTAGGCTTACATGTAGCATTCATTTTACTCCTTGTTTTCAGTATCCTGTTGTCTAAATTACAAATTTGTTGAAATTTCAATAGCAGCATTTCTTTCGTTCCTGAAACAAGAGACATAACATATACAGTAGAGGTGACCAAAACGTGAAACAAAACAAAAAAATTGATAGGTACATTTTTTTTTCAAACTTGAGATCATGTATCAAATGCAGTTTTCATTATCAAGTTGGGTCATATTTTGCATCACTTTTATCATTTTATAATTATAGTTCTGTTTTCAGTTCAGTTCAGCATGATAATACTCACACTTTACAGAAACTTCTTTAGGAACACCTAATATGAGCTACATTGTATGTATTTTTTATTGTGCAATTTTTCTTATTTTTTCTTATAAACTGTGACAGGGAAACAAATACACGTGGTGCGGGGCGATTTCGCCCCAAAATGGCAAAAGAGCCCCCGGAGTGTGTAAAAGAGTCCCCGTAAATTGCCACAGAGTTCCATACAAAAGAATATCTGGAATGTATTGAAACAGGAAAAGTAGCCCCTGAAAAGAAAATTTTATTTTTTTCCCTGAACTGTGAGGCATCTCATTTTAAATCAGTATCTATACTACATGTATTTTCATGATGCAATACATCACATGTATTTGTTTAGATACATGTATGACAATGATCATACTGGACATCTGTACCAAAACACTTCTTCATAATTGTTACAATGGCATGGTGAAAGACAGCATTTTGTTTCCTTGAAACGAGGTTGTGAGTGACCACAAATAAAAAGAGCTGAAAAAGGCTGAAATTGCAAAAGCTCCCATATTTTTGTACAGAGGAGATTCACACAAAGCTGAAAATAAGCTGAAAATCCAAAACAAAAACTGAAATCAGCTTTTAAAATTGAAGCTGAACTCTAACACCAGGGCTCGACACTAGCACTTGCCCACTTGCCCGGGGCAAGTAAAATTTCCTGTCGGGCAAGTAAAAACTCAAAATTTTGATCATGAAATGAGCAAAACATAAAAATCTTACCAAAAACTAACAAAATATGTCTAAATTTTGGGTTCAGTTAACATAAATACCAAATTTCTTGATAATTTGGTTCATTGTACTAAATTTTATGACTCTTTAAATTCATAAATCATACCTTTCACAGCCTCCAGAAACAAACGTCCAATTTCTATAAAAGGGCTATGTTGGTTAAAATTACATGTAGTGAGAAATCAGTTTTAATGTTTTTTGATTGATTATTTTCGGGCAAGTAACTTTTTCATTCAGGGCAAAGAAAAAACTGAAAGTGATAATTTTACTTGCCCAAAGGGCAAGTAGGAAAAAAAGTTAGTGTGGAGCCCTGCTTACACCCTGTTGAAACTGGACTGATTTATTAAGTGTTTACATGTCAAAAAACTTCCTCGTATAGTGTACATGTACTTCATTGTAAATCTTGAGAAGATGTGTTGCAATCAAAGTTTATTATTTTATTTCTAGGTGGATTGTTCCGAGAATCTAAGTTCTCAGAAAAATAAAAATCCCCATTCTGTACATGTATGTATAGGCCTACATGTAAACTGTTCACCAACAGGATACGATTACATGAACTTTTAAGGACATAAATGTCATAAAACCACAAGTGACTGGAAAGAAAATTAATCTCATATATCCACACCTCATTTCTGTGGCTGATTACCCCTGTAATATTCAGGGTTTTTCTTGGCATGATTGTTGTGTTGGTACAGTAATTGACCCTACATGTATATGTACCAGCTCACTCCTAACACATTTATATGAAAATCGTACGGTGAATGTGTTAAAACATGTAGGTCTACACTGTACAACCTGAAAAAATCCTTGTCCGGGATTTGGCAAAATAATGAAATAGCCCGTTTCCTTTTTTAAGCTGCTCACAAGTATTTTTTATAATTGTACATGTATTGTTTACAAGTGTACATACATGTACAGTATCATAATGATTGTAGTGGCTACCATCAGCTACTGTAAATGTATGGTCTCACTCTCACTGTGAAGTGTGATTAGCACACATGGGATATTGGAAATTTGTCATTAAAATTACCGATAATTGTAATTAATTACAAATTTTCAAGTAACTGTAATTGTAATCAAATTTCTAGACATTGATGTAATTTCACCTGTACACAGTAACTAAAAATGTGGTGTGATTGGTTTGATGACTTCAATCATTACATTTCTTAAGTTACTGACTTTTACACTTACAGTGTAGGCTTTCGGCCTGTTTCGTCAGAAAATCGTTAAACGGTATTACCCGCGTAAGTATCCTGAATTCCGGAAAACCTTCCTGTAGAAACAGACGCGATACGGTTTATTGATAAACCGTATCTGACCAAATACGGTTTATCATAACCACCTTCCAGAGGTGGTTATTGCCGTGTTAATCCGTTTAACTTTTCTGTAGAAACACACAGCGAAAACGTATCGTGTCAAAGTATAGGGGTCACCGGTGCCTGTGAAAATACGTGCCTGTGACTGCATATTTCGGACCAGTTCATACACCACAATGCATTACGAGGTCATAGGTTGAATTTCCCGATTTCCGATTGACGTGGTATTTGCAACACGGAATGGGAGCTAATCGGATTATTCGCTCTGTAGAAACAGGTTGGTTTAACGGCAATACGGTTTTTCGATTCCGGAAAAGATAAACCGTTTTCCACTATTTTTCTGTAGAAACACGCCGTTTGTGTACTGTACAAGCCTGTATGCATATATCATCTGAGGCACTGTGCAAACTCACTGTACACCTCACAGGGATTTTGATGGCATAATGATCATGATGGGTGAGGCATGAGGCCCTGATTGGAAAAATCACATTGTGGACAGGTTTGGCTTCAAGCAATCTCTTACTGCTCCAGTTCAGCAGACTGCTGTATAATTAGCACCATGCAATTAAGGGTTATCAGTATTTACAGGGCCTAGAGCACATTAAAGGCCATAGTTTCAGTACATGGTGAAAAATCAATTCTGCTCCTTTTGTGTTTTCAGATATTAAACTTCGAGGTTGCACGACTGCAGGATTTTTGGGAGTCGACAAGTCGCCGATTAAAACTCGCGACTCCGACTATTTGCCGACTCTCGGCATTCAGTTTTGTCAGCATCATCAATAGGTAGAAAGAAGCACACTACAGCCTATACAATGACTGTTCAGTATAGAAAGTTCATGTTAAAATTATTTTTGAACATAAGTTGTTTTATTCAAAGTTGACTTTCTGTCATAGTCTCACACATTGTCATCAATGTATTGACTGGTTTATGTGATTATAGAGATAATCGATTCTTGATTTCTCAACGATAGTCATGCAGTACTCTGACTTTCAGCGACTTAATCGTGCAACACTATTAAACTTACATGTACTCCATGTATTATCTCTTACCCTAAAGTCTAAGTCTTTCTAAAGTCGGAGTCTAGACTCCTCAACGATAGTCAGGACTCCGACTTTCAGCGACTTAATCGTGCAACACTATTAAACTTACATGTACTCCATGTATTATCTCTTACCCTAAAGTCTAAGTCTTTCTAAAGTCGGAGTCTAGACTCCTCAACGATAGTCAGGACTCCGACTTTCGGCGACTTAATCGTGCAACACTATTAAACTTACATGTACTCCATGTATTATCTCTTACCCTGGAAAAAAAGACACTCTGAAATGCTTCAGGTTTTTAATATTGCCCCCCCCCCCCCCGAACACACACACACACAGACACTGTACTGAACTCTACTACATGTAACTGAAAAACTGTAAAAATTACGGTGCCAGTTTACTTCTACGAGCAAAAAAGTTTTGGTAGGTTTGATGGTCTGATGTCTTGCATTACAATACCACACTTTCTGAAAGATTGATGAAAAATCTGTCTGATTGACCAAAAGCAGTACATGTACAGTGTATACTCGGCCTTTAACATGTGCACAGGAAGATTCTCAGATGACTTTGACAAAGTATGCCAGTACAGCAGTACTCCATAGCTGAAATGTTAAAGGCATTGGATCTCATTTGCAAACATCCCCGCAGACCAGGAAAAGATAATCCATGCCCTCAGGCTATTGAGGAAGGGCATGTCTGTGAAATCTGGGGGTCAGTGATTGCCTAGAATATTGAAAATGCAAAAGAAAAACAATAGCCGTTTAGTGTACGTTCTATGGTAGGAATTTTTTTCTCGCAAGAAAAAAATTCAAATCTGAGTCTAACGGTCACTATAATTCCACTAAAACTGAGTTTCTAGCTCCTTATTTTGCTAAAGGTTCCCAGGTGGCATTTTCTTCTAAATGACATTGTATTTACACAATGTTAATGTTTAGGCATGCAAAAGAGATCCCCTGCCTTTAAAGCCACAGGCTAACATTGTGGAGCTTCAAATTAAAAGAATATCATCTAGTGTTTGAATGGACAAATAAACACCCTACAATACAAAAGTTTGGAAATTTATGCTGCCACTGGTAAGATATGAATGAATATACAATTAATACTCGGGGTGAGTAAAAAAAATAACCTAGATCTACACGCAGTAAATCTGTGGGAGGAAATGGGCAGGTGAATCCGGTCAACTTACGATTTTCACTTTTTTAAAGCACTAAATAATCATTTTGAAATACAATTTTTTTTCAGGGCTTCATTTTTAGACCTTATCAAAGATACTGGTAGCATGGAGAATCATGTAGTTTATATTTATTTTTAACTGGAAACAATGTTATACAATGCCTTTAATTTGTCAAGAGATAAACAACGGGCCACTATTATTTCAACGATTTCATAACAGGTAGCATTATGCATGCATTTACTGCAGTACAGTGTACATGTATTCACCACATTTCATTCAATATGACTCATTCCCACTGTCGTGCAATCCATAGGAACAACATGATAGTCCATTCATAGCTGATGGTGAAATTTTAGTTGACTTTTCTGAGATTTCACATTTGGATTCTCTTGGGTGGCATTACTCAAAGGCTTAAAAAATTACTACAAGTGAACACTTCAAGTGTAGATCGCTAAATAATGCATTTTCATTCTTGTCTGGTAATGTGGTAATGTATATACATGTAATGTGGGCACAAAAACTCGTAACAGATCGTGAGTATGTATCTATGAAAGGTTGTGACTACTCGTATCTACTCATATCAACCTGTATCAACTCATATCTTCATCATGGGAGATCAGATCACAGCGCATCCCAACAGATCTTGGTATTGGTCTTGTTCAAGGTTGATCCCGATAACCACCATTGAGAAGCACAATTACCGATAGATATGATCTGTCACGCTTTGTTACGATTTCATGAGATACCCATGATGGGGTAAATTAATTGTATCAGTCGTACAAAATTTTCGAGCTGTCCAAAACATTTCTATGATCAACATGATTGCCGCAACTGACCTCAACATCTGATAAGATCGGACAGGATCACCATGATTACTCCACGATAAAGACCATTTCATGTGATACCCATGATGGGGTAAATTAATTGTATCAGTCGTACAAAATTTTCGAGCTGTCCAAAACATTTCTATGATCAACATGATTGCCGCAACTGACTCCAAGATCTGATAAGATCGGATAGGATCAACATGATAACTCCACGATAAAGACCATGATTTCAATCGTGGTGCGAATTGTGATAGTGGGAACATAGCTTTACAAACAATGTTGCATCTCAACAGCACAAGCTGCGTACACTCCACAAATCAAGCAGTTGATATTTTACACTGGTGGTTACTGGGTAATGGGATAACATTTCAAGGGGTACTCCTGTTAAATGGGTAAAATTCAGCAAAACATTTCTTGTGTTTCTTATTGAAATTTACTCCACATAATAGGGTACTCCTGTTATTAAAATGGGTTTAAAAAAAAACAGCTTGCCAATGCCTACCCCTTTACATGGAGACCACTGTACCAACAAATTGTGTACACTGTATGTAATCAGCAAACTGTTAGCTAATCGTTGACAAATACGATCTTTAGGTCCTTTCTAAACTCACTGTGCAGAATTCATAATGCAGATACAGTAAACTTACAGTGATACATGTATACCTGCAGGGCATCCTCTAATTTATCCCAATACATCCTGGATTTCATGGAAATATATCATGTATTGTGGGGATTTCTACTGTCAGAGAATCAGTAATCTTCAATCTGTATCAGGACATCTCCCCTAGAGGACAACTCCCCAGGGACAACTCCCACCTGAAAACTCCTCTAAAGAACATATCCCCCAAAAGACAACTCCCCGGGAGGACGTCTCCCAAGGGGATGGCTCTCCGGAGGACAATTCCCTCAGAGAACAACTCCCCCATAGGATAACTCCCCTGAGGACAACTCCCCAGAGAACAACTCCCCCAGAGGTCAACTCCCCCTGGGAACTAGTACTCCCCCAGAGGACAACTCCCCTGATTACAACTCCCTCAGAGGACAACTCCCCCAGAAAACAACTCCCCCAGAGGTCAACTCCCCCTAGGAACTACTCCCCCAGAGGAAAACTCCCCCAGAGGACAACTCCCCTTAAGGACTACTCCCCCAGTGATAAGTATATTTTTAAAAACTGGAAAAAAACTCCTCCAGGACAGTTGCCCTCTTGAGAGCTGTATACGAGTGAGATGTCCTCCTTGGGAGCAGTCCTCCAAGGGAGTTGTCCAAGTGGTCCCCTAGGTGGGCTGTCCGCTGGGGGAGTTGTCCTTCAAGCGAGTGGTCAGGTGGTAGTCGTATGCAGGAGAGCAGTCGGACTAGACCCTCTTCTATCATGTACATGTATCATGTTACTTTGGACAATGAGCTGTTCTCTGAGCTCTGCATCTGCTGCCTACATGATTGAACTTTCAAGAAACAAAATTTGAGAAATGTACGCATACAGTGTACATCTCTGAGTAAAACTGAAAGCCGTTTCAGATGAAAGTTAGTGGATGGCGGGAAGGGGTGGGGTGCAGTAATAGGCAAGCATGGGGGGGTAGATGCAATCAGTACACTTGCTGGAGTAGCATGCAAGCATTACACAGGTAACACGATACATTATGAGTGACAGGAGATATGTGGGGTAATGAAAAAGGGGGCTGCGGTTCAACACGTATAGTTCTGAGGAAGTATAGGCCTTCATTGTATGTTATAAAATTTACACCAATTTCAAGCACATCTGATGTTAATCATAATATAGGCATTACATACGTACCAGAACTGAATGCATGTTTAACAGTGACAAACTATCATTATGATATTGAGTTTTAAATAATTTGTCACTGCACACTTTTTCTACAGTGTATAGTATATGACAAAATTCCTGAACATACAAACAAATCGTTAGTCACCATAGCTTGATTCAAATAAAATATAAGTTTTTGTAAATGTGGTGGTGGCCTTAATTATTTCTCATACACGTAAATCAAATACATGTATTAATTTAAGTATGTTTTTGTTTGCAATAAATTGTTACATTTTAATCTTTACTGAAACTGGACATGGTAGCTTTTTAGGGTAAAAAAAACAAATTGTGTCAGGGGAAAAAGTTCGGTTCTGGTGCGTGTCAAACAATGTTTGTTAATTAAACAATGATTCACACGATTTCACAGTGTTTGCAAAGCAAATATACAGATGGACAGCAGATTATGTGCAAAGTTTAAGGAGTTCAATGTTTAAATTTGTCAGACATGATATGCAAACTTTGCTTGCATTCTCTCTGTCCAATTACCATCATTTTTTCAGGCAAGTAAGTGTTATTCCTCAATGTTTAATCAAAGTGATAAGAAAAAAATCAAATCCCAAAATCATCTTTATGTGACAATACCATTTTCGAGTAATATTAAGGGGTTGCAAGTCCACACCAAACAATCACTGGTTATTCTGATGGGTCAAAATGTCTACCAAAATGTATTTGTTTCACAAGAAATATGAAATATATAAACATGGGGTTTATAAGTCCAAACACAAACAGATCCACAAGTCCCTACAATGGTTTCAATGATATTAGTCACAGAAAGCTGCGAAAGCTGTCTACACGTAACCAAAGGAAACCAAAAATGTGTCCTTTGTAGGCAGATGGTTACTAATAATATGACTTTCAGGGAATCAATTTAGTGCCCGAGGCCTCCTTTCCATTTACACCGAATATAGGCCGGCCCGAGACCACCTCCAGAGGTGGTCCCAAATCAGGGAGGGCCTCGGGCCTCCTTTGCATTTACACCAAGCTTTAGGCCGGCCTCGGGCCGGCCCGAGGCCGGCCTAAAAGCTTGGTGTAAATCGGGTCTAAGTCCTCCAGCTGGAAAAAGAAGGGCTACAATTAAACCTGCCTTTAGTAGCCACCTCTCTATAGCAGCCAACCTGCCAATAGTGACCAATAAAATGATGCCCTTGGAAACAAATCATGTACATGTATCAAATAACCTGTCTACAGCAGCCACCTGCCTATAAAGGCCACATTTTTTGTTTCCCGAGTGTAGGAACAGTGATTTTCCGCGATCACGGAAAACGGACGGAATTTCCGGAAATCACAAATCTCTTTTTTCTCCAAATTTTTACTTTTTGAAAGGAAAAAACACTGACGAAACTCAGAAGAAAAATGAGAAAAAGTTGACACAAAAACACAAAAACAGCGAGAAATATTTGTTTCAAGTTTTATGTTACAAACGGAATTGTCACTTTTCTTCATGTATACAAAGTCTATGGTAAAACAGAATTTCCATTTTTCAGACAAGTTGAAACGGAATTCCAGATTTTTGGAAACGGAAAATCACTGTCCCTATCAGAGTAGCCACTATGGACAGGTATCGCTGTACACCGATATAAAGCTTTTTTTGCATCCTTTTTTGTTTCCTTTTCTCAAAATAACAAGATCATGACTTACTTCCTCCATGTCAGCGGTCTGATGATGGCGGGCTGAGAAGCTGACAGGCCGTCGGGCGGCTCGTCGTACAAGTCGCTCACA
>JZLH01S0603603.1:33573-61738 GCA_001188425.1 Eucidaris tribuloides | reverse complement strand
ATAATAATAATAATAATAATAATAGTAATAATAATAATAATAATAATGTAATAATAATGTATTCTATCTGCATGCAGCTCTAGCCAAGCCACTCAACCCTACAATCCGCAACTGCAGGGGGAAACAGCTAGATAAGTGCGACTACACTCCCGCGGCCCCGGTACCAGAAGCATTTACCTTGACTTGTGAAGTGAGATTGGTTAGGCCTCAAGTCAACCTGACATGGATTCAACCCAATGGGGCGCCCCTTACGGCGGAAAACCCTATAGTCGTCGAAAAAGATGGTCTGTACAATGTCTCAGTTGTTGCGCATGTTTCGAAGTCAAATATTGGGGAGACAGTGGTTTGCAAAGCAGGAGGCGAAGCTGTCAATGGAAGCTCCAGCACATCGGCTTCACTAAAACAACCTACGGGTGAGAAAATTGGGTGATAATCATCGAACAAGCTTTAAACAAATGGAACAATGTAGACATCCCTTCTTGAATCCTATTATAAGGCCCAGTATGTATCAAATTCATGTCACCCACTCCCAAATGATATACAGTGCGTCCCAGAAAAAACAGAACCCTAAAACAAAAGGCTATCGTGCGGAAGCAATGGGGCGTATAATTGCAGAAATAAGTTCAAACTAAACTTTGACTTATATTCTTTCAAATGAGACATTAAGCAAACTTATTCATGCATGTTTTTCTGAGCACAATGACTTTCAAAATTCAAAGTGAAAAAAAATACTTGTTACGCTTTATGGCTTTGACACTGTGCACCCATGAAAAGAAAGAGATGGACAGCTATCACTGGCTATGGTGCGCACAGTGTTAAAGCCAAAAAGCGTAACATATGGTTTTTCACTTTAAATTTTTAAAGTCATGGTACTCAAAGATACTTGCATGAATAAGTTTGCTTAATGTATCATTTGAAAGAGCATAAATCAAAGTTTATTGAGAACTTATTTCTACAGTCATACGCACCACTGATTCCGCACAATAAGCCTTTGTTTTAGGGTTATGTTTTTTTCTGGGACGCACTGTACAAGTATGATTGGACGAGACATAAATACATACTTAATGTTTACAAAATGGACACATTTGTGCTTCGGAAATGTATTGAAAATTGTTTTTAATCACTGTTTCTCATTCATTTACGTCTATCGTTCAATGGATTCCAGTAACATTATTAACTTATGTTAATAATCATTTTGAATAATGAAGTGAAACATTAAATAAATTTAAAAAAATCATTGTAATTTAATCGGCTTTATTTAAGTTAATGATTCATAATAACGATGCAGTACATTACCCATGACCTGAGCAGTTTTCATTTTGTGCTTACAGTGGCAGGGTATAACAAAATATTTCTTGCTTTACAACATTACAAATACAAATAACTGAAACAAATTTAGAATATTTATAAAGAAAAAAAAACACAATTGAGTATGCGAAATAGTCACTTGGCTTACGTACGACCAATTTAGATGGAACTAATAGTATATTGTAGTTGTAAGTTGATAATATTCGTTACCAATACTTACAACGATGCTGTAATACAATCAATGCTCTTTGTGTTATTGTCATGGTTAGTTTCAGTTGGCCTCAGTGATGGTGAGATAGCTGCCATCGTAGTCGGAGTATTCATCGGTTTAGCCGTTCTTTTTGCCATTTGGCTCTACAAGAAAGGTAAAGTAAAAATTCGTATACTTTCTAAGTATGTTATTTGTTTTCTGTGTGTGTTTGTTACTCGTTTAAACACCCAGACACCCCCCCCCCACCACCACCACCCTGGCGTCTGAGCATCAAAGTTATTGCATAATGTAGGGATTGGTATTGCATTTCGGAGAAGTGCATTACCATATACAAAATGTATTCATGCTAAAACTGAATGCTAAAAGAGATCTGCCTATTTTTAATCGTGATTTAATTACATTATCGTTATGACAATTTTGTGGAATATATGTACCTTAGATTCGTTAATTTTACATCCGAAGAGCAATATTGAAAGTATCTAAATATCGAAATATGTGACGACACAACTATATTATAATACATTTTGCTTGAGATGTTTAGACACGGAAATATGGAGATTAAATGTAAAACATGAGGTTGTTTCCCAATTTGAATTGTTTCTTTTACTTAAAACATTTTTTTTATACATCGTTAGCGTTATAAGTCATTGCTCTGACGTTGCAGGGTGTTTTGTGCTGAATTAACACATTCGAAATTAATTTCCATGTAAGGTAGCTGATTCACACTGTATTTGAGAAAATTTAACAACGGAATCCTTTTTTGTTTGACGATACTGCATATATATTTTGCAGACTTTTAACAAGAAAGTGGGAGTTAAGTGTATGCTCCAGAGTATAGAGCTGTAGCTATTTTCGCAATATAATCTAAAGAAACATTTCTCGTCTACCTTTCGATCAATCGTTTCATCTCAATCTGTGGAGAAATTTGGATATTGTTTTTGGAAAAATGGACACAAGTTTACCTAATTTGTTAAATAACGTACCTTTGGTCCTTTTCCAAATGGTTAACCAGTCGTTTTTTTTTCAAATATTCAAAGTGGATAAATGCATCACCACATATAGTTTGTACATTATTATTTTGTTCCTTAAAAAAATCATAACTCATATCGTTTTATGTATTTTCGTCTGAAGTGCATGATCATTTCGCATAGGTACAACATTTTCTGTGAAATATTTTGCGAGAAGGAATAAATGCGTCTTGGACTTTAGACAATAGTTGTGACACCAAACCCAGCAAATTAGACATTTACCTTTAAATTTTTATTAGAATAGTCATATACATGATTGTGTATTATTTATTTTTTATTGATTTTCATTTCTATGAAGGTATCAAGAAAAATCAGACGGAAGCTGGGGACATTCCGCTGTTACCAGAAAATGAAAGTGAGAAAATTTGTCTTTCAAGCCTTATAGTATTTTATGTGTAGTGTAGTCATATACGTGTGTTGTGTTGTGTTGTGTGCGTGCACGCAAATATATGTGTGTGTGTGTGTGTGTGTGTATGTGTGTGTGTGTGTGTGTGTGTGTGTGTGTGTATGTACGCAAGCGCGCGAAGTTATGGTTACAGATAAAGTAACATGTATAGAAATAGTTGTATTAATATTACTCTTACTATTTTGTAGTTTAAGTTTTTAAAAGATGACCTGAGGGATCCAACACTCTTCACACAGGAATATTTTGGTAAGATGTTATCATGGAAAGGTTGAATATGTATTAAAGCCACTGGCTAACAAAAAAAGGTGAACATCTACAAACATTCAAACTGACCAGATTCACCTGCCCATTACCTCCCATAGATTTACTGGGTGCAGATCTACGCTATTTTATTATCCACCGGTGTAGAAATTGTTAAAGGTTCCAGGACATACTCATGAAAATCTATTTTAATTAATAGTTAATTGTTGTTGGAATACCATTCTATAGAAAGTTACCTGGGAAATCGTCTAATATTAAAATAATATTCCACTTAAGAATGAAATATAATTATTTCTAAGCGAAGTTCGCCCCGCCCACAAAAAAAAATGCTGAAACCGTATTTGCGTATCACGTGACCCTCCGACGTCATCAGAGGAACACCGCTCTCTGCGAGTGAGCTTGACTTACGTAATAGTACACGTAATACGAACATTTGAAAGGTCTGTCGCCAGTAAAACAACCAAATTCGAGGTCATTTTTAATCATTATTATGGCATACATGGCCGTTTCTAAATCATCTGGGAGTGATTCAGGATCAGAGATTTCCATGTCTGATTCGGATCTTAATTTTCATGACAACTAAGCCCAGCAACTAAAACGACATTTTGCAGCCAGGTTTCAGCCAGAAGCGCAAGACGAGCGACACCGCTGCAGGGCCACGTACGCAAGCCGACATGAAAAATCGCGAATATGAAACACTTTGGAAACAATTATTGGTAAGTAAGGCGGTTTACTATCTCTTGGTCTAATACCACTTGGTCTGATATCCAGGTGGGATAACACCATATGGTGTAAACCCACTTGTCTAATTTTTTGTTGGTCTAATGACCATTCAGGGTGGTGTTGTGGCACTAAGCCCTAAATCAATTTCTAAAATCGATTGGATCGATTTTAGAATTGATTTTAGGGCTAAAATCGATTATCAATTTCAGCTGGTGTTTCAACACTAGAACTAAATAATCCTAAAATCGATTGGATCGATTTAGATTGATTTCATCCTTAAAATCGATTCTTTAACGTCGGAAACTGTTTCACTTAAGCCACCCATAGTTGGGATTGATATCGATTTTTAAAATTGATTTTTCTAACTTAAATCAGTCGTATCAATTTTAAGTCGGAATCAATCCACCTTACTGATACTAAAGCTATTGACCACCGGTGCGATTTTGGGGAAGCATTATTATGTATGTATTATGTATTTATTCCGAATATAAAAACAAAGAATTATAAACGGCTGGATAGCCCGTATATTTTTAAATTGTAAACTCGTATTTTAAAAATTTTAAATTCGATGTAGGTGTGTATCTCCGGTTTATATTATGATGAGTTATCCTTTATCATCGATATATTATTATTATTATTTATTATTATTGTTCTTATTAGTTATTATTATTATTATTATTTATTTTATTTATTATTATTTTTATATTATTATATATATAGGGTGTGGAGTTTTGGTTTTTTGATTTTGTGACGTCACGGCGCGTGGGCTCCCATGCGTCATGCGCGTATTGGTATTCCCATAGATTCAATTTTGTTGGTGGTTATGATGTTTTGATTGGTTTTTTGGAGTCGTTTTTGTTGGGTTTTTTTCGTGCCTGCATGTGTGGAATGGTGTCTCTGGTGATGTATTGGGTACACGGGTGGTGCTATTTTCGGATTTCTGAGAGAACGGCACTTTTGTGGAGTTTGTATCGCGTGGCATGTTGGGGGGGGGGGCTGCTTGCATGAAGCGTGGGGCTTTGAGATTTCGTAGCTCTGTTGTTCTTGGATGGATTTCCACCGGGCTTTCTATAGTATGTTTACCTCATTGTTTTGCTTTTATTTGAAAGCAGTGTAGGAAATATATGTGACCGCCGTTGTTTGCATAAACGAATGATAGAATTGGTGAATGATTAGTAATAAATGATTTGAATGTAGATTGTAAATGATTTGTGCTGTCAATATTCCTGTTTTATTACTAAATACGGACAGTCAGTTTACACAAATAATCACGGCAGAACAGAACATTTCCCTTTTTCTGTATTTTAATATGAAAATATAAATATTGCACAGTGGAATTGACTGGCCGATATTGCACAAAGACGTAGATTAGAATAAGTGACTTAGTAATAGCGTAATTTAGCAAGAGGAATATTATCGTACTAAAAATGCCATAACCAAAGACTAAGCACAAGAATAAATCGAACTGTAGCCTACATGACAAGATACATGAAAATATCCTTACGTGAAAAACGAGGCAGATGATAAAACTGGTGGTAATTGCCAACGAGGTCCAAGAGTCTTTAACTGAGACCGCGAATAATCGTGCGCGAGTAAAGTCCGGCTATCGCGCCGTCGCCTTGAAGACTTGCTGGCAGGACTGTGGACGATTGCGGTGCTGCGTAAATGGTGAGAACAGGGCTCTTCGACGAGTTTGTGTCCGTGGGTGAATAGGCGTCGTGGTCGAAAGCCGCTAGATGCGGACCTGCTGATCGGAGACTTGTAGATGCGACGCTCCTGATGTGTTGCGAGGTCTAAAGAAGCCATGCGGAGGGTAAGTTGATTTGTGACATGCTGGCTATCGACGGTTGCCTTACCAGCGACCAGTGTCGCCGCGGAATGAGATATGATGCGTTATAGGTAACAATGTTTGAGGCAGTGAATCGCCGAACAGGTCTGGAAAGTTGAAAACAGCGGCAGCCGCGTGAATCGTGCGGGAGCTGTTCGGAGAGAATCGGCCGTATCTGTGCTGCAGAGGTCAAGCTAGGGCTTCGAAGCTCAACAACGCCGAAATCTTCGTGACGAGAAGAGGACAACTGCGGTTGGAAACAATCTCAGCTAGTTGGATGGCAGTGCAAGAAGACAGCGGATGAAGTTGACTCAAGCGAGATCGTGTATGCGAGTGAGAGAATGATGAAACATCGTGGAATATAAATTCGCGCGGGGAAATGGAAATTTCCACAGCGGAGGTCCACGCGACAACTTAACAATGATTGATTGTGTTAGCGCGAGATAAATCATGCGTTAAAAAATTACCGTGATTGGCTTAACGAATAAATCACTGATTGCTTAAATTTAATACAAGACAATGCAGAATTATATGCCCAACATCCGAACCGGTTGAAACGGTTAAGTGCGTACAGTTCAACAAACTTATTGAGCGCAAGTGACAAGTCACTTACACTAGCTCTGGTGTCGGGGTGAACCTTGCCTTTTCTTTCTTTGCTTATGTAGTGTATTAGTTCTACGTGTACTTTTGATAGGAGCTGGTGTTTTTTTTTTCAAGTGTTGTAAAAATATACTTGTATATCTGTTTTGATTTTTTGTATATATGTGCATTTTTTATGCGAAATAAAGAAGAAATTGAAATTGAAATTATTATTATTATTATTATTATTATTGTTATTATGATCATTGTTATTATTATTATTATTATTAGTAGTAGTAGTAGTAGTAGTAATAGTAGTAGTAGTAGTATTGTCATTATAAGTATCATTTAATATAATTATTGTGGTTGCGTCTGTGCGTGTGTGTCAGTATGTTTCTGTTTGGGTGTGTTTTTGTTATGTTTGTTTTGTGTCTGTCGGTATGTTTGTGTATTATATATATGTTATTTGTATTTGTGTATGTGAATTTTGTTTCTGTATGGTGTGTGTCTGTGTTCAGTTTGTCTGTCTGTGTTTTGTTTTTGTGTCTGAGTTAGTGTTGTGTTTTTTGTTTTTTGGGGTGTCTGTATGTGTGTTGTATCTTTATCAGTGTGTTGTGTGTCTGTGCATTATGTGTTTTTGTATGTTGTCTGTTTTTGGTCTGCTTGTGCGTCTGTGTGTCTGTATGTGTCTATGTTTGTGTCTATATGTCTGTGTGTCTGTTTTTGAGTCTGTGTTTGTGCGAGTCATGTGTCTGTGTGTGTGTCTCTGTGTCTGTATGTGTCTATTTGTGTGTCTGTGTTTGTGTGTGTGCCTGGGTGTTCATATATGTATGTGTTTGTTTGTGTGTGTGTTGGTAGAGGGTGTGGTGTGGGAAAGAGGAAGTATGGTATGTATGTGGGTCTGTAAGTGTCTGTGTGTCAGTGTGTGGTTGTGAGTGTTTGTGCATATGTCTGTATATATGTGTTTGTATGTCTCTATCTGTGTGTTTCTGACTCTGTGTCTTTGTATGTATCTGTGTGTCTAGGTGTGGTTGTGTTTGTCTGTGTCTGTGTGTATATGTATGTTTGTATGACACACATACACACAGACACACACAGACACACATACAGACAAACACAGACACATTCACAGACACATACAGACATATACAGACATATACAGACATATACAGACATATAGACACACACAGACACAAACACACATACACATACAGACAAACACGAAGACACATAGAGATAGACTAGCACACAGATACATATGGACATACATACAAACACACCGGCACAAACAGACACACAATCAGACCCATACAGAGAAACACAAAGAGACACAGATACACACACAGATACATACAGACACCTCCATATACCTACATACAATTCAATGTTTGTATATATGTGTGTCTAGGTGTGGTTGGGCATGTCTGTGTGTGTGTTTATGTATGACACACATACACACAGACGAACACACACAGACACACAGACACGCTCACAAACATACAGATATATGCAGACAAAGGTGAAGGAGAAAAATAATTGTTACAAATTGTTCAATTTATTGTCTGAATGTCAGATGCAACATTAGCACTCAAAAAGTTAATACTATTGCTACTACAGAGTACTACTTGCGGACTACTTGTACAGCTGCTGTTTCTCCTACTTCTACCCCAACACCATGACTACTGACCTCTGCCTGTATCTGCTGAATTGCTGATACAACTGATACTACCCTCTATCAATTGCTGCAATATTAACAACATGTTCCTACACATTAAACCCCATACAGTAGGATATTTGATCACATATTTTTCTGGCAGCACCACTAGCAGTTGCTACCTAAATTAATGCACTTCATCTTTAAATGAGTTATACTGTGTATAATTACCCCCGATACTTCATGGCCAAACAGCCCTATTTTATACAAGGTTTTTTTTTAGTGAAACAAAAATAGGAGAACAAAAACAATGTGTTGGTGTATTGTATCAATTGCAATTAAAGAGAAATTATCTGAATTAATAATTGTAATGAATGTGCTACTTGATTAAAGGCTTATTATCGCATATTTTGTTGTTTACCCACAGGAAGCAAATAATCAATTTTCACATAGTAGTAGGCCTATTATTGTCACATATTAGTAATGCCCTTACCAATCGTAGCCATTTACAGTAAAATGAAATAAGAATTACAAAATAAATCAAAGCAAAAGTTTAGTTTTGGTAATTTTTTTATTTGAAAGCTTTATGCCCAAAGGTCATATCACACCAATAACAGATTTTGAATGTCTTTGGTTTTATTTTTATTAATTAATGAAAAATCTCGGGGGGGGGGACCCCAAGATTTTTTTGGCAGGTACCCCCCCCCCCCCAGAGATTTTTTACTATATTTTACATTATAGCATCCAAAGGGTTAATAAAGTGTTAAAGTGATAGGCTAACATTGTGGAACTTCAATTGAAAAAAAATCAAACTTTGATATCTGAGCTATATAGTAGTGTTCAAAAGGACAAATAAACACACTAGAATACAAAAGTTCAGAAAGTTACACTGCCAATGGCGAGTTATGCATGAATAAACAATTAAAACTCGGGGCGAGTTTTAATAGCCTTGGTGTACACTCAGTAAGTCTATGGGGGAAATGGGCAAGTGAATCTGGTCAACTTAACATTTTCACTTATTTAAAGCACTAAATAATCATTTTGAAATACAATTTTTTAAGAGCTTAATTTTTAGACCTCATCAAAGACATTGGTAGCATGGGGAATCATGTGGCTCATATTTTTTTAACTGTGGTTAATGTTAGCCAATACCTTTAAGGTTATATAAATTATACCTCCTCAGAAAGATCAGAGTCTGATCCTTCTGATGAGGTGTAATTCAGATAACCTTAACACCTTATTAACCCCTCGGATGCTAAAATGTAAAATATAGTAAAAAATCTCAGGGGTCCCCTCGAGATTTTTCATTAATTAATAGAAAAAAATAAAGACATTCAGAATATGTTATTGGTGTGATATGACCTTTGGGCATAAAGCTTTCAAATAAAAGAAAAATCGCCAAAACTAAACTTCCACTTTGCCTTTGATGTTTTGTTTGAGCAGAGTTAACGTGTGATTCAAACTTCCAGACAGAAAATAATTTTGATTATGTGTCCATCTCCCGATTTGGGGCCTTTTCGGCATGTTTTACACAGTTTAGGGTATACTGTTTATTTGTTATATTTCCTGTAAAATCTATCACCATGTTTATTTTCTTATGCTGCAATCTGACCTCCTCTATCTGAAGTATAGACTGTCCAATTGTTGCTCTAGGAAATACCAGTTCTTCATTCTCACAGATGGAATGCTTGCAAAAAAACTCAGTCTGAAGACATCAATGACACTGTAACTGGACAACTGCAGATGATGGCCATAATCATAGTTCACAGATGGACTAGAGTAGGCTGGAGAAACATTGAAGCCGTATCAATATGGAAGAGATGTTGTCAAATGAGCCACAGTTGATGACTAGGTGTTGTGCTGCAAGAAAAATAATTTTTAAATAACAGAAGCAGAGAAGATACTACATGTAATTCTTCAAAAAACTTCTATGCATTATCCACATACCCCTTTCATTGATATTAAGAATAAGAACAAGAAATAATACCCCAAATTTCACATGGAACATCAAAATGCCCTTTGGTGTATCTTCATGCACAACTATAATGTCTGTTTGTTTGTTTGTTTGTTTGAATGAGTTTTATTTTCTGCATTTCATGTTTTCTTTCATAACAATAACAAATATAACATAAGTAAGTTCAATTTACAGAAATATTCAGAGAACATTTAACACAATACATAGTAAATCATACATTTATGAAAGAAATGATACAGTAGATATACATCAAAGCATATGACCAAGATATAATAACTTCCTTTACAATATAATACACAATTTTGCACATTTGATGCAGAGGGCCGCCATTCTAAGCAATGCTTGAATAGACGGACAGCCAAAGTAAAAGAAAATTTCTATTGTGAGTTCTTGGTTATTCATACAGATGGGTCATATCGTAGTGAATCCAGTCTTATATAATTACTTGGAACACAGGAGTGGTGCATGTGCGTGCTTGTGCAAGTGATGACGCACGATGGTGTTAATGGCCAACAATTCAGAGACAAGTAATGAGCCTTGTGTCAAATACGGGTCAAGTTTTAACGTTATACTTCAAAACAAATGCATCAAAAGCAGAAAAGGAGAGGGGTGGACCAAATTTGGTTTTTTGTTGGGTATAAGATATGGATGTTAATATAGTTACTGTACTGTATTGTATTGTGATAAGAAGTATTTTTGGGTGTTTGCCTTAAATGAGTAAAGAGATGTGCATTGTTTTATACGCGGTGGGAGCGAATTCCACATATCAGGCCCGTTGTGCCGAATTGACTTATGGGCTATAGGGAGTTTTGGGTTATTTAAATGAAAATCGTTGCGATGGCGCGTGGGGTAGGCATGGACATCTGTGTTAAAGGGACCGTAAAGTCGCAAGTCGTGGGCGTTTGGACCTGGCCCGACTCGGGTAATATTCGGAAATGCCCGTTTACATTCGGAAAGCGAGCGCGCACGAATTGTGTGCAATTCCCTATGCAGCACGTATTCACCCGAAGAAAGGCGAACTAAGCCCCACTGACCCTCATCGGCAATTCTGTTCGCAGCTCCACGATTGTTGTTACGCACCACTGAACTCTACACTACGTAGCAGGGTTCAGTGTTACGCACTGCCTTGCAATAGGGGCAAGCGTAAGGTAAATAAACGTACATGGATTACGAGCGGCGCGTCCCTTTAAGGGAAAATGCATAAAAAGTACGTAAAAAGTATTTGCCTTAAATGAGTAAAGAGATGTGCATTGTTTTATACGCGGTGGGAGCGAATTCCAAATATCAGGCCCGTTGTGCCGAATTGACTTATGGGCTAAAGGGAGTTTTGGGTTATTAAAATGAAAATCGTTGCGATGGCGCGTGGGGTGGGCATGGACATCTGTGTTAAGGGAAAATGCATTGCGGAAGAAGGGAAGTAAATTATGTATATACTTAAACATAAAAATAGCAGTTTGATATTTGTGTATATCGTCGATCTTAAGTGTTTTCAGACTAAAAAATAAGGGGTCAGTATGTTCACGATAATTAGAGTTGGAGCAAATTCGAAGAACCTTTTTCTGTAAAAGAAAAATAGTGTTAATTTTGGTTTTATTAATGTTTCCCCAAACAACGTTACAATGAATAATATATGGTAAGATTAGTACATTGTACAGCACAGTGAGTGCTTTTTCTGTTACTAGATATTTTAATGTAAATGTTGCAAAGTCATAATGCTGTAACAATCAGGTTGCAGAATGCTGTTGTGTATTGTAATTACACAAGAAGAAATTACGCAAATAAAGAGATTGGAGTGGTATTTTTGTCACTTTGACTTTCAATGCCAATTATTCTGAGAATATTGTAGTTTCAATAATGTATATTCAAACTGCATACCGTATTTAACAGAAGTCATACAAATTTAACCACATATTTTATCATTCTTTCACAGCATAATCTTATTTTGCAAGAATTACTTTAAAAAATATTAAGTTAATACTTACTCAGTCTGTTGTGAGAAAATCACTGCCATTTGCTTTCCTTGACAAAGCTCTGTACCATGACATCCAAAACCAATCAAATACCAGGCTCCTAAATAATGATCAATAAGATAAATTGGGATCAGCAAATTTACTCATAAATAATTAACAATCATGAGTGTTTTTTGAGTTTTCATAATTGTTGTATTTCCAAATCTCTGTCATTAGATTAGTCAACTGTAAATCAAAATGAAACCAAATTGTAAAACACTTGATTTTGATATTAAATTTGAAATGTACTTCAAGACATAATTACAAATGTAGTTGGCACAGTAATCTTGTTAGAACAAGAGTTTTACATGACTGACTGAGAGAAATATATTCTGCCGTTCTACAGGATTGCTCACAACATTTTTTTCTTATACATAAACAGCACCCTTTTCCTGGCTTCAAATGCAATTTTATACAAAATATGTGATCTCAAATGAATGATTGAAATAAATAGCTAAAACTATAAGTTTGTCTGTTTAAATAAGTTATTTTAGTAATTTTTAAATTGTGTCAATATGTAAATAATTTACCTCCAACCAATTTGAGTGAACTAGAAATAAATAAGTTACATAATTAATGTTATTAATTAATAACCAAGTACAATCTATTCTCTGGCTAGGTATAAAGAAGTAATTTATTACATTCCAAATCTGTATTTTGTCAGTACATCATTTTGTAATGCCTCTTACCAGTCTTAGAATGTTGAATTGTTCCAAAACCTTTTATCACCGGTAGTATTTCCCCCATGGACTAATATCTCTTCACATTCTGAATGGCAATATGTTTCGTGGAAATTTGTGCTTGTTTACCTGTATTTGAAAACAAAAACAAAAAACAATATGTGATTTTACATGCAATTTACACAATGTAACAGTATTTCCATTATCGTGAATAATTAAATCTCAATCACATACATACAGCTATAAAAAAATCAAAACCTCAAAGAAGTATCGGCCTGGTATTTATCAACAAAAACTCGTTTTAAAATATTCAAAATAAGTTACGCAAATTTTGATAAGTGGTTTTAGTTCAGTTTACCGACGGCAGCATATGAAAAAAAATAACACTGTCAACAATATCGGCAGGCGTAAATTTAATAGTAAATTTAATGTTTGTTAAAAATAAATTGACATTTGATCCAATCCCTTTCCTTTTAACGTTTTGTTTTGTTCACAAAAATGCAAACACGCAATTAAATGAATGAATACAGTGTAATGACAAAAATAAACTACTCTAGCTACAGTAATTATAGGTCTTTATGCTCAAGATGGTTCGCTCCTGCAGAGCATGCAGACGCCCCCCCACCCCCCCCCCCCGCTCAGCCATTCAACTACACCAATATAATCTATAACGTTACTCGTGTCAGATTCTTACTCTCAGAGATAGTTTTAAGGATGGAAATGGGTTAGGATTGGCTCCGTATGCATATCATGGACTTCTGGAAGGAAAGATAGCAAAATTACCCCCACCCTCTATCACTGGCTTTTGGTAGGAAGCTAGCATAGATATATAAGTTAGAGTTTGTTACTGTTACCAGCAGTATCAAAATAGTCTAACTCTCTTAATCACATTTTTTTAAAGAGAAGCTAGCAAACCTAGTAATACACCTATCAATTTCAACGCACACCTCGACCCCCGGAAGGTGTGTCATGGCCATGGTGGGTCATTTTTACCAACAAATAAGAAACAAGGGTACCGTCGTGGAAGCATGTTGGTCCGTCACAGCATGGCGAATGGGTGTGTCAGTTTGTATACGTTTAAATAGGCCTAGGCAGAGTCATTGTTAGTCTCGTTCCAGACCATGGCAACTTTTTCTCGCCTCTTCGCACCCGCACTATCGACGAGTCGCATGTACCTCAGAAAAAAGAAATGTACCTCAGAAAACTAGTCTTAGTTCAAGACAGTCAACTGATAGTAGACCTATTTTTCTAGAAACAGGACAGATAAGTTCTTGCGTCGTGAAGCCAGACTAAGTCATTGTAAGAAAATGGTCTGCCATAGTCGAGACACACATGTGCGTCATGGTATTTGAAAATCCAACTCACGTTTGACAAGTGACGCACCATTCCCGGGGTCGAGGGGCGTCTTACAATTGATAGGTGTATAACTTACCCGTAAATATCCTAATGAAGGAAAAGTGATAGTGTAATTTAAGATCTAACATTAATTCTAAAAATATTACAAGGAAAAAAAATGCCACAAAAAATCCAAAACTAAGACCCCTATTTCAACAATTTGGGGGTATCCCCCACACCCATGAGGACAACTCTATATACTTTTGTGTAGAAAGTAATGGGTGATTGTTTTCCTGCAGTCGTGGCACAAGAAAATGCTCTGGAATTCACCTTTCTAAACAAAATTATACTGAAATATTGTTCCAAATGGATAATTTATCAATAACTTCAACATATAAGTACTTGAGTGAAAATAAAGGACTCGTCGCTTCAATTTCATTTTTTAATTTTACAAAATTTCTGCCCAGTGTCAGTGACGTAAAAAAATTCTGTCCAATTTTGGTGGGACTGATCATTCAATTCACACAGTGCAAACTTTGTTCGTTTTTTCAAGTAGAGGGCGTATGTGGTCCGTATAGCTCTGCTTAGGACCACATACATAACGTTAGATCTAACGTTAGGTGTAACGTAAGTCTAGATTCTCCCCCCCCCTTTCCCCCATGACTCAAACTGAACTGAGCCCTATTCCCTGATTGAAAACATGACCTTTTTTCCGAACATGCATCGGAAACCCTAGAGTAGACAGAGATAACTGTCTGTTCCGGGGAATCATTTAATGTACGAAGGTCAGTGGGGCCAGACGTAGTCTCGGTGCTTAGTTTTGTGTAGGAAACTGAAACGCCGGGCCGATCGGGTAAACGTTGATCCTACACAAAATGATACGGATGGGACTATTACAAATCACCCGCACAGCTTATTACACAAAATTTCGCGTTTTTAAGCAAAATTGGCGCATGAAAAAAGATTAAATACTTAATCAAAACACGTAGAACCGGCGAAATCATACTTCCTTTACAAAAACTAGACGTCTGAAATCATTACGACTAAAAAAAGAAGATTTACGTACCACCAACTAGCCTTCAGCTCGTTCGTCCGTCTTCATAAGATCGTAAACTTCGTTCCGCAGCCTCGTTCACGCGCCTTCAAATAATTAAAAGTTCCATAAAATCAATTTCAGCTTAAAATCGATTTTGTGAAACAGCAAGATGGAATCGATTTTAGCGCGGAATTGATTTCAGACGCTAAAGTCGATTTTCAGGTAAAAATCGATTTTAGTTAGTGAAACACCCCCTAACCAGTAGGTCTAATGACCATTTGGTCTAATTATCAGTTTGGCTAATTACCATTTGGTCTATTGCCATTTCATCTTACATATTTTCTTGCCATTTGGTCTAATACTAATTCGTCTAATGTCAGTTTGTCTAATGACCATTTAGTCTAATGTCCATTTGGTCTAATGACCATTTGGTCTAATTTCCATTTCGTCTACATGGCAGTTGGTCTAATGTGCGGTTGGTCTAATGTGCAGTTGGTCTAATGACCATTTAGTCTAATGGTCATTTGGGCTATACTCCCATTTAGTCCAACAATGAATAAGCATTATACTCTATAAAATGAACCCCAAATCTTCGACTTTAGCGTTATTACTTTTCATCTACCTGAACATTTTTAATAGTAGACTATTTTAATTGTATTTTATTTTTTAAAGACTTTTCATTATCAGTTGAAGCTTCGGTTCATGGGTGAGGGGGACATCTATTCCCTTTTAACAAATAAAAGATAGGCTTTCAAAAGAAAAAAACTTTTGCGAAGGGTCCATATTACCCCACGCATAGGAAAATATTAGTTTACAACAGACTGAGACAGGGCAATATGACCCACATTTGGTCCATATTGCCCCGTCCGTAAAGTTTAATACATCTGTGGTCATATCACCCCAAATGACTCAATACGCAAAGTATCTAACCGTTTAATAACTAGATGTAAGAGTAAGATGGGTATCTGATAGTGATACTATATGTCAGTAGGCCTACTATATGTTGCCATGGTAACAATATCTAGCTAGACCTAGGCTCAGAGAAAAAACTGGACGTGTTTCAAAATGTCAGTGACATTAAAAAAAAATGGGATAAAAATTTCAAATTTCAAATTTCAAATTTCAAATATTAAGGTTTGTATGTAGCCCCCGCCTCCCGGGCTGTTATCAATCAAGCTTTATTGCTTATGATATCTGGCCCCTGCATTTATCTTAATTCATTGGTAAACATACGTCCATGCTTTATAAAATGTCTGTTATTTGTTTTAAATACAGTATAATTGTCACATTTATGAATACATGTATCTATATGTTGCTAATGAATATTTCATCATGCACCTTAGATTTACAAATTAGATTAGTACCTTCGGCATACCGTTTGGTTTTGGTACTTCCTCCCCCCGGCCTCCCCTATACAGGCCTTGACGTTAGCTGGTGTGCATTTATCTATTTGTTTTAAAGTTACTATTAGGCCAGAATGATTATTGGACGAAATGGATATTAAACCAAATCGTCATTAGACCGAATGTACATTGGACCAAATGGTCATTAGACCAAATAGCCATTAGACTAAATGGTCAATAGACCAATTGATTATTAGACTAAATGGATATTAGACCAAATGTCCATAAGGCCATGAGACCCAATGGTCATTAGACCAAATGATTATTGGACAAAATGGATATTAGACCAAATGGCAATTAGACCTTATGATAATTGGACCAATTGGTAAGACGAAGTGGTGATTAGACCATGTGGTTATTAGACGAAATGACTTTAGACTAAAAGGTGATTAGACGAAATGAGTATTAGACCAAATGGGACTGACTACATGATAAGTAGACGATCTGGGTGTAGACGAAATGGAATTAGACTGGGTGGAGTAGGACGAACTGATAATTAGACGAAGTGGTATTAGACCAAGTGATTGCTATTCAAGCTAAAATATAAATAGTTTTACGTAATTTGACGTATGTTATCATAACATACTGAACATGCATTTTAATGAAAATGTCTTTGCTTTTTACTGTGTTGGTGATTGTATCCATTCATTGCATGTCGCGAGTGTCACTAGTAGTTGGCTTGGCGGTCCGGAGCAGCCCGTCGACAGGGGTCAGGTCCCGTGGATTTCCGGCCGATGCAGCGTCAACTTCTTGCTTCTCGGTGGAGGACAAGATCGACATCGCGAAAATGTATACACAATCACCAGAATGGTCCGGTAAATCTGACGGCTCGAGTAGTTTCTTTTCTAATAATTGTGATATTTATCGGAGTCGTTCAAATTGTGAAATTACAGAATTGTTCGAAGAAAACTCCACGAGCCGTCAGATTACCGGACCATTCTGGTGAGTGTGTATACATTTTGGCGATGTCGATCTTGTCCAACACCGAGAGGCAAGAAGTTGACGCTGCATCGGCCGGGAATCCACTGGACTTGACCCCTGTCGATCGGGCTGCGCCGCGCCGCCAAGCCAACTACTGGTGACACTCGCGGCGTGCAATGCACGGATACAGTCACCGACACAGTAAAAAGTACAGACATTTTCATTAAAATGCATGTTCAGTATGTTTTGATAACATGTTTCACATTACGTAATACTATCTACATTTTAGCTAGAGTATGCCTTACTTAACGAATAATTGTTTCCAAAGTCTCTCATCATGATTTTTCACGTCGGCTTGCGTACGTGGCCCTGCAGCGGTGTCGCTCGTCTTGCGCTTCTGGCTGAAACCTGGCGGCAAAATTTCATTTTAGTTGTCATCAAATTTAAGATCCAAGTCAGTCATGGCATACTCTGATCCTGAATCACTTCCAGATGATTAAGAGACGGTCGAATATACCTTCATAATGATTAATTATGACCTCGAAGTTGGTTGTTTTACTGCCGACAGACCTTTCAAATGTACGTATTGCTTGTATTACGCAAGTCAAGCTCGCGCTGCCCAAAAAGCGGCATTCCTCTGATGACGTCACATGATTAATAGCTTGTTTTGCATATCGGGCCCCCAAAATATGGGCGTTCCTGAAGTTTTTATTATAGTGAATAACTCGAAACCTGATACTTGCATCGAGAATTAAAAGTCAGATTGGAATTACTGTACAAGATGTTCATTACCCAGTTTTGATAGTTTTTATGTCATAGGACCTTTAATTCATGCATACCTTGCCATTGGCAGCATAACTTTCCAAACTTTTGTATTGAAGGGTGTTTTGTTTGTCCATTTGAACACTACTATGTAGCTCAGATATCAAAATTTGACAATTTTGTTTTAAATGGAAGCTCCACAATGTTAGCCTATCACTTTAACCTTTAAACATAAAGAAAGGCGGGGACAGAGAATCCGGCTGAAGAGGCAAGTAAAAAGAATTTGATTGAAAAACTTATTGGTTGCTATATGTAAAATAACATCCATTTTGACATGTATTGTACGTACCGAGATATATGTGCTAAAAATAATAATGACAATGTACGCATACATTTACTCTACGCAAAAATGCGCATTATAATTATTTTCAATAAATGGAAACTGTCACCACGATACCCCGATAAAGTCGCACACCCTATGAAACATAAACATGGACATATAAAATAACTTTAGTGTAAAATGCAAAAAAAAAAAAAAAAAATTTGCAACGTTTGGATGTTAATCGTGTCATAAAACTTTGGATTTGGGGACACTTTTGACTTTCATGCTTTATATCTTAATTACAATTTGTGGCACTTTCCTTACCTTTGGGTTTGCGACTTTATCAGGGTATCGTAACCGGTCACAAATAGTAATTATATGTTCTATAAAGTATATAACGAGCTAAAGTAATTATACAACATTAAGAACAGATTCAATAATCCCCTTTCAACACACATCAATACAAATCCTCTCAAACCATGCTTTAAAAGGATTTAAAAAGTCCTCAATTCTGGACACTATACCCCTGACATATACCTCTTAACATTTTGGTGGATGGCCTAAAAGAATCTGTTGTGTTAATTCGGGACTTGATTGTTTTGTATTTAAGAGTATGACCTTTAAAAAAAATACACTTTTCTGTACAAGTCCAAAGGCTACAGAGAAATACATTTTTACCTGCGTAGGAAATACACTGAGGCTATAAACAAAATAGCCCACTAAAATACCAAATAGCCCTCAAATATCCGCATAGGGTTCAATGTATAACATGCTGGCATCACTTAATCAGGCTGGAAAATACCCCCTCCCCCCTAAAAAAATAAAAAAAATGAAAAATAAATAAAAATAAAAATAAATAAAATAAATAAATAAATAAAAAATAAAAATAAATAAATAAGTAAATAAATAAAAAATAATTATTTCCTGCCCTGATTTTTACTCATTAATTTTGTCCAATGTGTCTTGATTTTACGAAAAATATTATCGGTAGGAATTTCAGTGACCTGTATCTTTCAAACTGGTTGTCTTCTCGATGAACCGGTGCGCCGAGAGTATCCAGAGTGTTAAACGTGTTGGTTAAACTTTTTGTTGTGAAAAATTCATAGTCATGCATTTCCTCTTTGTCGTGCAACTATGATCAGACAATTTTGTAATGGTAAATTTTAAGTGTAGATTTCTATGGCCAGACATTAATTCAATACACTAAACTAATTATATTTGCTTCTTCTCAAGTAAACGAATTCAAGACCAATTCGTCCAGCCCAGTATTGCTCTTCATTTTGTTCTTGATGTTTAACCCCCCCCCCCGATCTTGTCACTGACATTTAAAACTAATTATCTTCTGTGGGTTAACTGCCTGGTACATTTCACCACCACCATAATCCTGCCGTCAGTAATATTTCAATATTAAAGCGTAAGTCTAGTTCTGGCGATTTTCTTTTTATTTAAAAGCTTTATGCCCAAATGCCATATTACATCAATAACAGATTCTGAATGTCTTTCTTTTTTTAAATTAGTATATGAAAAGTTTCGGGGGTGGGGGGGGGACCCCGAAATTTTCGACTATATTTTACAGTATATACCCCAGCAGAAAGATCAGACTCTGATATAATAATCACTAATTAATTTAAAGAAAACGAAAAACATTCAGAATCTGTTATGACCTTTGGGCATAAATCTTTCAAGTAAAAAAATAATTTCGCCAAAGCTAAACTTGCACCTTAACATATCTGATTTTTTTTTGACATTTTCGTGACATTTACAATATTTGCGTTACACACATTTTCTTGTCATTATAGTTTGTATGGATGGAAATTAAACAGATCCGATTAATAAGTTTTGCCCTTTCGCTATATCCAGTAAGTCTTCTTAGTTCCCACATAATTTACTAGCATAAGCTACTGATTTTCACACAGGTCACTAGTTAATATATGGAATTCTGAACCAAAAGTTGTCTATTACCACTGGATTGATAATCCATATACGAATTTATATCTTTGCATGCCACATTTTTTTTTTGTAAATATACATACCGCCAATCATTTTCCACGCAATACACCTATAAGTTTGTGTATGTATACCCACTTATTAACAATGTTATGTAGAAAAATCAAATCAATTTGTTTGTGAGCAAGTCTATCGTGGCGGAAAAGGCTTAATTGCCCCTTATTCAACTTGTTTTATCAATTATGTATTTACCACTATGTCATTTATATCAATAGTTCAGGAGACACCGTAAGTTTGTTTCTCTTGATATAACTTCGATTTGTGTGTGTTTTTTTTTCTTGGCGATATAATATTTTAGTTAAAAAACAAAAGTTACAAGACAAGGTCAAGAATTACACCCCAGGGTCTTTGTCAGGTCTCAAACGTCCACCAGGCTTGACGTTACCCGATAACATACTGATGGCAGTGTATGGAGCTACGGGTGCTGGAAAATCATCTTTCATCAGGTCTTTATACTACAGTGTAAACGGTATGTAAGCCACCTGGGGCCGATTTCACTGGCATAAAACGTTACATTACAAAGGGGCTGTCTTCGTAAATATTCAGGGATAGACTTAAAGTTATCGAAAAGGCATAAAAATAACATTTACGGTGGTCATGATCTGTTAGCAACTAGCGAAGAACCCTTACAAAAATAACCATGGTTCACCATGGTAATACAGTAAAACCATGGTAACCATAGTAATACCATGGTTTATCATGGTTTTACCATAGTAATGCTATGGTAGTACCATGGCGGTACCATGTTTAACCATGTTTTTACCATATTATTACCATGATAAAACCATGGTTTATTTTTACTAGGGAAGTGACACCATTGTATCCCGGAGGCGAACGATTGGCCAGTTGCGTAGCGGTCCACCTACTGAATTTTATAATAATGCGCTGTCGATGTATACCAATTCCCGTAAAAACAATGAACAGAAAAGGACCTTTAGATCGCTGGATTTAATGACAAATTTGAAATGTGTTTCTACAGAAACCTGAAAGGAAGGAAGATAGAGCCGGCAAGTAACAAAAATAAGTTAAGAAATTCATTTAAATCCAAAGCATGCAATAATCTGTATTTTTACATTTACATTATGGTGCAGCCCAGGAATCAGATGTCGTGCAACAAAGAGTCACACAAAACTCTTAAAATGTCGGTAATTAAGTGCATATCTTTTCCTGTCCCCAATTCTTCTATTTTTTTAACTTATGGGGTAACGGCTATTTCTATAAGATTGCGTTCTCGGTGGCCTTGAGCTGACCTGACGTGACCGACGCATGCAGCCGAATGAGTATTAATCACGCCATATCAATTTGTGCACTTTTTGAATCAATTAACTCCTCCCCATATAGCTGTTTTGGCTCCTTTGTTAAACTGCAACAAGTGAACCAAGACGTAAAGAAAACGGCAAATTAAAAGGACAGTATACTCTTCATTGAGACTTTCGCTACCTGGGGATACCACCATAACATACCATAATTTTCACAATCTCATAATTCTTAACTTATTCCTGTTACTTGCAGACTCCATCTTCCTATAAAGATTGGGTTCAGGATTGGCACGCCAGAAAACGTCATCATGAATGCATACAGACCAAATTGTTCACAATGTGAATATCAGTATCAATTAACACCTGTCATAAAACCTTTGGGTATAATACATTGTTTTGTTGAAAATCTGGACCGTTAAGCTTCAAATTTTGCAAGTGACGGACACGTTCCGTTAGTTCCAAAATTGTCCGATCAGCCGTAAGCCGAAGATCGCGCGGAGTTTAGCCGTTTAACCAATCAGTGTGCTCCGCTGGTCGTGTAAACGTACGCATAACCGTGATACGTAATTTGAGCAAAATTTAAACTCGCGGAAAGAGCAATATTCTGGTAGTACATCGTTATCAGTTTTTTTTTCTCATAAAACAACAAGTTTGTGACGTTTGGATCTCAAACTATCAACACACCATTTTTGATTATTTAACTACCGTTTGGTATGACAATAAAGGGAAGTGATTGACTTGCAAATCCTGAAATCAATCTTTAAATAAGGCTTGTAATACACAATCGATGATTTCCTCTCTAGTAACAAACTTGATGGTAAACCTGATATACCGATAATATTCTGACGGTAGTGTTACAATTTTCATAGGTATGCCTGTACTTGAAGAGAACAAATACTTGCACATTTCAAACGTATAAATGTTTTCATTTCATATCGATAGTATGTTTCCTCTAATGCAATGAAATGACTTTATTTTACGACATGGCTAATGCATCTTGTGTAACGTTTTAACCATTTATTTTTTTTTGTACTCCGACGTTGTTGTTTATTGTACGTAATGTTATCGCCGAAGAAATTTTGAGATGATTAACAAGGCATTGGTAATATTTGTGTGCTGGAAACGTTTAATAAACCATAAGATTATAAATCTGTGGGCTTAAACATGTACCACTGCCTTTTAGGTTCAACCTATACTTAGTGCGAAAACAGTTGAAAATCATGAATGCAGGTAACAATGATTGAACAATTTACCAGAAACATAAAATCATAATAATGATAACCTCGCCTACAACACTTATGATGATGATGATAATAACAGTGATAAATTTAAGTTTGATAATGTTAATGATAATGATGAAAATTGTAATAATGACAATCATTCATTCGTTCATTCATTTTTCCTCTTATGGGGTGGAAGAACCTTAAGAGCAGAGATGTTTGCAAACGGGTCAACTACCCGATTAAAAACAATACAATATAACAGAAAAAAAATGTCTACAAGAAAATGTACATTAAAATTATAACAAACAATTAGATATTTAAATAATTCAATGAAAAAATACAGAATCTAAGGATTATTACAAGATAAGAACGATTAAGCAACATACAAAATGGGGAAATGTGGCGAAGATTAAGTATGGGGAGAGTTATGGAGGCTGAGGTTGAAATTAAGTCTGGTAAGAATTTGTAGCATGAGCCGTGGTAAACTGAGTTTATTGATTAAAGGTGATAACAGTTCTGTTTCAGGGAGAAGTTTTGAAGGCGTGGAAAGACATATCAGGTGATTTTTTTTTCTTTTTTGCGAATATTGTTCCAGGTTTTAGCCCCCATATACACAAATTGCCGTTTCCGTAGTTGGTTTGGGGTAGGATTAAATGAAGCTGCGAATATATTACCGGATCTCGTACCGTACTTTGATTCACGAAAGTGGAAAAGTTAGCAATATTTATAATGCTGATGATAACTACGATAATAGTAGTAATAATTGCAATAATGCTAATTATAATGGAAGTAAAGATATGAATAATGACAAATCCTATCTGCACGTTTCTTTTCAGAGATATTTAAACTGATTGAGATATCCACCCAGGCAACTGCAGGTGGGGTGACACTCGACACAAAGGAATACGCCCTCACCGAAAAGATCTCTATAGTTGATAATCGTGGACTTGTCGATCTGGACAAAAAACACGTGGGCAAAGTCATGGATCAGATAAGTAAGTGATTATTAAATTCCTGTATTTCCACAATGTTAATTTTAAGGCATGCAAAAGAGATCCCCTGTCTTTAAAGTTTTATGTTTAAGTGTATTTTCAAAGTTAAAACCTGACATATCTCTGCTATAGGGGCAACTGTTTCATGAGACAATCTGGATATTGTTTGAACAAAAAGGGTCTGGGATTTGGAAAATCCGATTAACATTTTTGGCTACAAATTTTTCATTAGAGTTTGATAAATACATGTACGTAAATTTGAAACTATTTGGTTGACGTGTTTCCCCTTATCCCCTTTACTTCGTTTTTTTATAAGTTTATTTTCTTACCTAACAGTTTAAACTGTTTAGCGACATTTTTGTCATGGCACAACCTAGTTAAATGATATTTTAGCAGCATTTTGTCATCCATGGCTGCTTTTCAAATTACCATAATTATCTCCTTTGTTATATTCTTAGCCGGCAAGACCAACGAGTTAGGAGGTGACAGAGTATATTGCGCGGTCCTGGTTTTCGAGTGAGTCGTAACTTTTGTTCAAATTAAAATTTTCAACGCCGCAGTATTTAAGAATGGTTAAAATGTCAAACATTTTTTTTTTTACATGACGACGTATTTCTTCTAAGTATGTGTATGTTTTTTTTTTGGGGGGGGGGGGTGACGGGGGGTTATTAACTGGGCATTCACTTATGCAATTAGCAATCAAGGGGTTTTAAAGGTAATACACAAAATATCTAGAATAGGGTTGTTACAAACATTGTCATTGTTTCGTATTGATGCATTGAAGTCAGACTTTACAGAAAGTGCCCTGTGTTCGAGTGAAAAAAAGAACAGCTTGCTGTGACTGCATAGTACTGCAAAAATTCCATTCTGTTCTTATTGTAGGATATAATGTCTAAATACTACCAGACCAGTGCAAATGTTTAGTAGCAGTGACACTAATACGAATACATTTTTTCTTAGTCTTCAGTGTTAATTTTTAATTTGCAACATTGAGACAAACATGGCCACACATTTTCAGTTGAAAAACAACGTTATTATAAACAAAATGCCTCACACTTCAGAATAAGAACAATAATTATTATTTGTATTTTTTGTCGAGGATTTAGCTCGTTTTCTGATTTTTTTTTCTTCTTGATATATTTGAAGTGCTCGACAACCACTAGAGGCTCTGGAGAATTTTCTTGCTGCGTTTGTAGATACATATCGAAGAGAGCTTGGTAAGAATGCGATTGGAAATTCAATAGTCAGTTGTGATTATTTGAAAGCAGGACAACTTTATTGACCAAAGTTAATGTCTGTTCCCCTGCAGATTACCAATATAAGAGTGCGCATATCACCTAACATGCAGTATGAAAATGGATCAAGGATTTAAAAACTGTATTTTATTAGTTAAATTCCGACTTGATAATTTTCATTACAGACTGCGGGACAAGTCTTGATAATCCTGATTTTTCATTTTCGTGACCCACATCACGGAACTACCTTATTTTTTTCTATGGACACAGATACAACTGCATTGAATATGGGAAGTTAACTTGGCAGTGCCAAAACGTGCACATTAAGTAGACATTCGTATTACTATTAATTGTTTAAACTCCGCCTTCTGTTGTCACAAAATAAAAAAAATCCTGTACAAATCTATAGGGAAACCTAAAAAAACACATGTAGGCTTATAACCCAGTTTACAATAGCAGTTTGTGCACGTGCAGATAAGCAGAACACGTTGTACAATTAGCAATATAGATAGGTCTTTATGTTTGCTATGTCATTAATATTCATGTATGCACCAGATGGATATAGGCATGTGAAGGCATCTATATTCTTTTAGCAAAAGTAGTGACCTGTCCCAATCCTCAAAGATCTGTGGTATTATTACAGAACTGGCTTATTAACCAATATTATTATGCACCAACCCGGTGCACACTGTTACCATCATGTACTTCAAAAAAAGGCCCTTGCAAGTAAGTTTTCAATTTATTTTAAGGGCAAAATCGAAATTATTTATGATACATTTGATGCTCAGTCAATAGTGACAGCCTTCCCCATATGCACTGTCACTAAATGTAGTTCCCTTGACAAATTATTTCCTGTAACATCAGATGAAATTACCAAAATACTTCAGAATCACCTTCCAAATTAAAGCTGTAATTAGGACCCTTTTCCGGCATGTCTGCTCAAGAAATGTGCATTGACAGTAGCACCTATGGTAACATCTATTGTTAATCAGTCTCACTCTGATGGGCATATTCCCCCTTCTCTTAAAACTGCCATTGTTCGTACTATTCTGAAAAAAAAATCGACACTTGATGCCAATGACTGAAAGAACTACCGTCCCATTTCAAACTTACCGTTTCTATCAAAGGTCGTTGAACGTGCTGTACTTTTTCGACTCTCCCCCGATTTAAATGAAAATAACATTCTGAATACTTCAGTCAGCACACAGACCAAATTGTACCATTGAGACAGCACTTTCGCGTTTTCAGAGCGACATATTAATAGTGGGCCTATGTAAAATTTTATGAAGTTCATGTTAATAGTTGACATTATGTTAACCGTATTCTACTGGGTCTGACTATTCAGAAAAACGATGTTGCCATTTTGTATGTTGACCTTTGGTGACCATAACACAAAGTCAAAGGTCAAAGTGGTCATACATCATCCAAAGTTTATCGACCTTGGTATCAAAATGTGGCAAATTCACAAAGAAAAAAATATGTTTGTTTTGTTATTTGACCTTTTGTTTTCTTGTTATATGCAAATATCTTATTACAGACGCTAGTTTGCATAAATTGCCTTTATCCAGACTAGTCCAAGCTAGAGACTATGGTGCCATCTTTTTATAATGTTTTTTTCTAGTCAATTCAAGGATGCTGATTCCAAATCCGGTTAGTGCCACACCCCAAATATTGAGCGTTTTTTGGAAAAAAGGGAAAAAAATCAAAATGGCCACCAAAACCATTAAAAAGGACGCTAAGGTCACATTATTGTAGACATTTCAAGATTTTTTTTCAAAATTCACTTTCTAGTGATAGATTGCAGTCAATTTAAGAGCTCTGATTTCAAATCTGATGAATGCCAGACGTGAAGCCTTGAGCGTTTTTGTAAAAGCGCCCAAAAAACAAAATTGCCGCCAAAACCATTAAAAGTCCACAAAGGTCTTATTACCGTACATATTTCAGTTATCCTTTTCAAAATATACACCTTATTTCGATGTATTCTAGTTAATTTTAGGGTGCTGATTCCAAAGGTACCGAACTAAAAACCTAGACGGACAAATTGATAATGGCTGCCTAAAACCCGATATGATGGCCTCTTTGGACATGTAAAATTTGTTTTAATGGAATGTAAGTAATTGAGGGTGCTGCCTCATGACCAGATGGGTGCCAGAGGGAAAAAAAGGAGCGTTTTTGAAACGTGTCATGTTGCAAAAGATGACTGAAATGTGTATGGTACTAGCGACCTTTTTAATGGTTTTAACGGCCATTTCGATTTTTTTTGCGTTTTCCTAAAAACAATAAAGATTTCGGGTTTGGCAATCATCAGATTTGGAATCAGCACCCTTGAATTGATTAGAATCCATCAAAAAAAATACAAAAGAAGGTCCCATGGTTTTTAGCTTGGACTAGTCAGAATGAAAGCAAATGTATGCAAATTAGTGTCTGTAATAATAACAAAATAACAAAATAAATATTAAAATACTTGTTCCTTGTGAAATTTGCCACCTTTTGATACCAAGGTCGATATAATGTGTGGACGATGTATGTCCACCTTGACCTGTGACCTTGTGTTAAGGTCACCGAAGGTCAACATAAAATTTATACATGTTGCCAACAATTAACATGAACGTCATAAAATCACCCTTTTTAACATAGCCCCCCCCCCAAACCCATAACTGCCATGGATAATGGCAGAATTTGAGCTCTCATACTTTTAGATCTATCTTAAGCTACTGTCACACCGCGCCGTCTAACGATTCCGTCTGCTTCCGTCTAAAATATTTACCTCACACGGTGTCAGACAGTGGCAAATGAAATACAATAGAATGGAACAGAACAGAACAGAAAAGCACTGTCTTTCTACGTCTAGATACGTTTGTAATCCAGTTGAAAAGCAAATTAAAAAGTCAAATAAACGTTTAATAAACGTATGCGTTCGTTTTTCAGACGGAATCGTTTGACGGTGCAGTGTGACAGTAGCTTTATGGATTTGGTACAGTTAATCACTCCGTACTACTCAATTAACT
>JZLH01S0603603.1:12849-29250 GCA_001188425.1 Eucidaris tribuloides | reverse complement strand
CCAATCAGTTTCTCATGCATTTACATGTAGCACAAAAGGTATCACCTGTCGTGCGCAAAGTCGTTCGTAACTTACGAACAGCTTTATGAAATACCTCCCCCGCTCCCCCCTCCCCCGGTTTCCTACTAAATGTATAGTTCAACGCGAAGGTAATTTGAGAAAATGATATCCACTTTATGCCAACATCGCAATTTTCTTTAAAATCTCAACATTTTTGGGACTAACGAGCAGGAAACCTACATTGTCTTATGCCAATTGCGAAGCTCTTTCTACTGATTCCATCTTTACTTCTCGAAACGCACTAGTTTGTTTGTTTTTATCAAAAAATATGTAAAAACCGTTGGGGTCAGTTTTTGGCCTCTGGCCCCCCCGACTCATTCACAAGCTTGAGATGAGTTAGTCTTGTGTTCCAGTTTTCAACATTAGTTGCCCCTTTGAAGTGGCATATTATTTTCAGTTTACCTACAATTACTTATAAGCAAGGAGGAGATTTGATATCTGAAGATAGATTCTAATAATTGGGACATTAATAAAATTCAAGCTAGATACATCGGGGCGAAGTTGATACTGTGTGATAAGAACATTAGGATTGACTGTTTTTATATGGTGGTATTATTTCAATGTAAAATACTTGTTTGGAAAGAAGAAAGCTAAACTAGATATAAACTGTTGTTTTCTAAAATGACATTGTCACATTTACACAGGCCTAAGTTTAATATAATTCTCGTCAATGCGACCTTAATTTCCACGGGAATCATAGTTTTGGGTTGAATGTCTGTCGTTTGTCTTTGCACTTTTGATTACACTGCATTATTTCCCCTTTCCACAAAGTGCTAAACTAGATTTTAAAATTTAGTTATGTCCCCGTTTGGGAGGATTCACCTCACTCTCACAGAAATTTTTATTGCCCTCTGCCTCTATTTCGACGCATCTTCCTTCAAAAGCTCACCCCTCCTACTCTCTCCATCACTTGCTTGCCATGTGTCCGTTCGTCGCCCCTGTCCCTCAGACCATCCACCTAAAACTCAAGCGCCCTTCTCAAAACATGATCCTCGTCCCTCATCAACACGTGTACATAGCAACGTACTCTATTCGCGTTTGTCAGGTGACCGCTTAAATTTCTTTAATGTCTGTTTCTTAGAAAAGATGTTACCTGTCACGGCCTCATATACTGAGCGAAATTAAAATCTTGCTTTTGTGTCTGTTTAGGTTCGCACCCGGTCGTGGTTCTGACACATAAAGATGACGCAAAGGACCAATTAGATACGGTCAAGAGTGGACTTCGGAACTATGGCGCTATCGACCAGAAGTTATTCGCTGTGGAGAATATTACCAAGAAACCAACGGAATTGCCCGTTGACGAGCAAATAGAATTTCTGGAGATCTTGCTGAATCTTTTGGAATTTGCAGACATGAACCTAGTGCAATCGGCTGTTTCTATGCAAAGGAGGCAAGACGGCAAGGCTAAAGCAAGCGAACCAATCATGATGCTTGATAGTGCTCAAAACAATAGGAAAAAATGGGGACCATTCAGACTCTACACCCAGAAATGAACAACCCATTTTTTTTTTACAACTATGCGCATATGCAGCGAGCGACATTTGTACAATAGTCAATACAATTCCAAAGTAAGAATTTTATTTTCTTCCCCTCCAACAACACAACAAAATATCACTCATGTCCTTAGGTTATTTGCGAACGACGTGTCTGCGAAATGTGAAAATCAGTTATTAAAAGAAAAAAACACCAACAACTTTCAGATAGTTTCCGGGTGAAGCTTACTGAATAAAGTCTTATTAGTGATATTCTAAATTGATGCACTGATCTAGGAATAATATACACGAGACTTATTTATATAGAAAAGAAAATTGCTCATGAATGCATACATTATGGTACGTAGTTGTAAATTGTAAATACATTTCAGATATACATGTTGAACGCCCATCTTCTGTAAGGGACTGAAAATAAGGTAGGATTGTTTTTGTATCTCTAAAACATGTATTCAATTCAAAATCTATCGGTCTGAGTAATTCTAACCTGAGTTTCTAGCTCCTGTAATTCGCTAACGTTTCTTAAATGGCATTTCCTTTTATCCCTATGTATTTACACAATGTTAAGTTTTCGGCATGCATGAGAGATGTCCTGATTGTAATGAGCGATGAATCTTTAAACCAAAGTAAAAAAAAAATGCTTGCCAGTTAAGGAGGGAAATATTTCCTAACATCTTTAACTTGTTTACTCATTGAAATACTTTTTTGAGATAATTCAATCTAACAATCATATTGTCATGGTGATTCCGATATAAGCCCACTTTGCTGGAAGTCACTGAATGTTTGTCCGTATTTTTTCCGTGTTTGGCTGCTTGCGTGTGCTTATGTTGTACACATATCAAAATGTGTTTGTGTTACAAGTAATTTCGGATATCAACACAAGCGAAATTTGTTTGGCAATTAATTCTTAGCTCACCTGAGCCAAAGGCTTAAGTGAGCTATTGCGATCACTTTTCGTCCGTCGTCCGTTGTGCGTCGTTCGTCGTGGGTAAACTTGTACACATTTTCAGCTTCTTCTTCAAAATGCATTATTGGATTTGGCCCGGAATGATTCTTAGGGAATGGGGGTTCAAGGGTGGTCAAATGGTACACTTGCCCCCCCCCCCCCGGGCCAAAAGTATGTAGTTTTCAAATATCTTCTTCTCTAGATCCAGAAATGGTTTAGTTAAGCCACTTTATGTGTATAGATACCTCTATGTGTGATGAATTAATATTCCTCATGACAATGCCCTGGGTGGCTCCGTTTGGCCCCCAAGGGGCAAACGTTTGGGGGTAAGGCCCTATGGGAATAATTTATATTCACATCAATGGATTTAGACCAAACGTGGTGCGAATGATCCTCAGGGGGAGGGGATAGAGGGTTCCTGGAATGGTACACCAGGCCCCTTTGGGGGCCCAAGGGGGCAGGGCCCATAAGTGCCCAAGCTAGGTAACTTTCTATCCACAAGCCCATTTGTAACCAAACTTCGATGGTAGAGGTGTAACAGGGACCTCAATGTTATTTTGGGGTCAAGGTCACTTGCGTAGGTCAAAGGTCAAATGAAGTCAAATGATAGAATATACCTGCAAGTTTCTTCTTTGGTTGGTATTGGCCTATTTATGACTACCTTGGATGGTAGATGCTACATGTATAGTGACTTCAATGTTAAATTGGGGTCAAGGTCGCATAAGTTGTTCAAAGGCAAATGTTAAGATACTATGGCGTGCCTTAATTTTTAAAAAAAAACGGATGCTACAATTTAATTGAACTAGGCAAAATCAGCTATATGACAAGGGGATGCAAACTAGTTCATTTGGATATGTTGGTGCCTAGATATCAGGCTCCAAGGGCCAAAGCTATATGTGTAAATGATGTTCTTTTATGGGTACCATGGAGAGTTTGCGAGACCTCAGGTGAGCGTCGTGCCCCCGGGGGCTCTGGTTATTATTTGTTTTACGATTTGTTTTTATATCTAAATTCGTGATGAACTTTTACGTTTTGGGGGTTCTACCCCCGACGTGCAATAGGCCTATACAGTTTTGGATGGAAGGAATAATTCACAATCTTTTGAATTGTCAGTTATCTTGCCAGAATGAATTATATAGCAACGGTGTTTTTCACCATGTAATCATTTTATATTAAATAATTCCATTTCGTTTATAAATATTATCAATGCGCTAAGCAATGAATGTCAAATAGAAATGATATCATAATTTTTCAATCACCAGTGTCTTGGATTAAATGTGGATGTTTTCAATGTGGTTATATTTACTGAAGTTCATTAGAACCAAATAATTGGGTGATCCATAATTAATCTGCACTTGAAAGGAAATCACCGAGAGCCATTATATTGTGATCAACTTATTCCTATACTTAATATTTCGAAGTATGATTGAAACATATAATTTGCCTATCTCTTCGAAATCAAGTTTATTATAATCGTAGCTGTAGATTTTATAATTCTTGCCTGCTCTAATCGGGAATCATATAACTATTTGTATATTAATAGGTGACTGACTAATCGCTTTGTACAAAATCTTATTTTGCTTGATGTCTGTGCTTGTTGACGTGTACGCGTTTTTAACAAAGTTATTACTATATTGGGTAGATTATTTCGCTAGGAAGTTTCATATATATATAATATATGCCTAATTGTACAATATTATCTGTCTGTAATAAATGTGATGTAATATGTATGAAAACTAAAGAGCATGTTAGTGTAGACATAACGTGTAAGTATATTGTACAATGTGAAAGTAATATCCATTACAATGGTGTTACAAGCTACATGAAAATACATGTATCTGTGTTTAGCCAGAATATTTTTTTAGCATGATAAACAATAATCAATGTGTAAGTATATTTCATAACAATATTTTAGTGTTTATCCAGCGTCGAGAGGCAAAATATTAATTATAACAATTCTTAGATACTAAAGGATTCATGAAATGAGCGACCATTCCTGTTTTCCCGTAAAGATTGCTGTATCATGGTCTTTTTTTCCACCGGATATGTGCTAATATTTTATCTGGGTATATTTTGCAAGTGACAGCATAACTGTCTATATTTTGGTGTGATTGTGTGTTTATTTGTCCATTTAAACACTATCATGTAGGTCAGATGTCATTACAATACTTTAATTTTTTAATGTGATTTCACAATGTTAAATAGTGTAATGATTTTAATAAATTTATGAAGAAGTTGTATATTATGACATTTACCTATGCTGTAGATTTTTAATAGTGTATGGAATTTTTAAGAGTACCGCTCGATAGGTGTTTGAAAATGTCTCCTACAATCGTTGTATATATATTCTTTATATTATTCATGCTTGTTCCAATAATATTTTATATTAAAGTTTATATATGCACGTGGCACATCTTACTGCATATGCCGGAAATTATTATGAGAACAACGATCATCATGAATTTACTCAGTTTCATGTAACACTCTATGGTGTCTTCGTATATATATGTACATGTACGTAATAAACATGTTGTCAAACGAAACGTACACTGGAAAAACTATGTTAAGCGTGTTAACGTTTTTCTAAACACACTCCCGCTAACAAGTTGTAAACATGTTCAAATACTAAATGTTGTGTGTCAAATCACTAAACGGTGACAATTTAAAAACACGTGTCATTGAAAAAAAAAACATTTTCTCAACACATCTTTGCTATCACCTTCCAAACAGTCATGTTTATTTGGCTAAACACGATTTTTACAATGTGCAGTTGGTTGTAACGAACGTGTAAGTATATGGTGTGCATTTAGTAAGATCAATAACAAACGTGTGGTGAGTTATATAAATGAGTGTGTCAATGGAATATAAATCATTTGTTTCATGCTGCATGTTACTTGCTCAATAATTCCGTGACGTATTCTTTCAGCGGTTACTTGAATTAAAAACAAATATTTCACAGATATTATGATATACTATGACATTTTTAAAATTAAATTAAACGTCATTTTATTACACGAAATATAAGTAGCTTTAAAAAAACGCAACAAATTAGCATGTGTGGCGTAGTGGTTAGAGCATTGGACTCATGATTGCAAGGTTGCGAGTTCGAATCCCAGCTCTGCCATTATCTCCACTTTAACTTTTTAAAAAAAAGGCCCAAGAGTAATTTCTGTCGTCTATAAGGTCAGCCACTATGACTGATTAACTTAGACGTAAAATGTTTCCTATGTAATTAGTTATATATCAGCTTGGCGTTGATGCGGCGGTAAGCTGCTTTGCCGAGTTCCTACGGGAGTTACTTAAACAGAAACAGAAACAGAAATAGCGGTCCTGGAAGAATATCGTACGCGCATTTATTCTTTTGCAGCCTCATTCACTAAACTGTTACGATTTATTTATTTGAAGAGGGAGGGGGCCTGTATAATTTTGTATTGTTTTGTTCTTTTATATTATTTTTATCTTACGCAAATACTTATTAAGGTGTAAAAATGACTATATGAATTGCACAATACAAACTGTTAATCTTTTATATATACTGTAAATTTTGAATTGTGTATGAAATTGTAAGGGTACCTTAATAAAGGTGTTTGAAAATGTCTCTTAGAATCGTTGTATACATGTCTCTATCATTGGTGCTTGTTGCAATCTTATTTTATAATACTGTATATACTGCATGTTCAAAATATACCTTTTCCAGAAATTTATTACGAGAACAACGATTGTAATTAATTTACCAAGTTTCATGTAAATCTGTATGATGTAATTGTAGAATATAATTCTGTCTGCAAGAATATGCTGTAAAACGAAATGTACACTGTGAAAAGTGTGTTTACACACTCTTACCATCATGTTGTAAACATGTTCAAATGCTACATGTCGTGTTTCAAATCACAAAACATCGTGTCCATTTTAAAACACCACGTGTCAATGAAAACAGAGGCGTCGATCCGGGGGGAGGAGGGGCGATCGCCCCACCAATGAAAATATAGTTTTTTTTTTGGGGGGGGAGGGGAGGGCAAACATATAGATTTGCCCCCACAATAATTTTGACAACTTAAAAAAATCATAATATGTGACCCGTCACCACGATACCCTGATAAAGTTGCACATCTTATGAAACATAAACATAGAGAAAAATACTGTGAGAGAGTAATATTAATATTAAAACTTTTGCAACAAGTGAAGGTCATAACTTTTGATTATTGACAACACTTCACTTTCATAGTTTATATCGAAAACATGATATTGGCACTTTCCTCAACTTTGGTTGTGCAACTTTATCAGAGTATCGTAGTGACGGGTCACATATGCGATGCAAATATACTTTGTGAAAGGCACTATAACACCATTAAACATGGCATAAAAATACCATTAAACATAAAAAATTGTCCATTTTTCGGCGCGCTTCACACACAAAATTCTGCATTATAATTTGGACATTTTTGTTTTTACCTTCGCCCCCAATCCGAAAGATGGATCAACGCCCCTGAATGAAAAGACATTTTCTAAGCACATCTTTGCTACCACCTTAACAGTAATGTTTATTTGATAAACACAATTTTTGCATGGTGTATATGGCTGCAAGTAATGTGTAAGTATATTGTGCGTAATTTGTAACATTAATAATAATCGTGCTAGGATTTATATAAATGCTGAGTGTGCCAATGTCAATAAATAATTTGTTTCACGCTGCATGTTACTTGCTATTCGTGTTTGTGACCTAGTCTTTTTCATGAGGAGCATGATTGCATAATTGTGTGACGTGTTTTTCCAGCATACACAGCGTACACAAATGTTTAATAGGGATTATGTTAGACATTTTGAAAATAAAAAAGGTATCATTTTATTACCAGAAATATGCCAGGTAGATCTTTAAATCTCCGTAATGCTGGAGCAACATCTATAGAATATTTACCAGTATCAGTTGTGCAATAAGGAAGGCAAGATTTAAAGAAAATACATGTATCAAACTAAAAATCGTCATTATTATCCCCTAAAAATTAATTCAGCCTGTTAAGAGTTCATAATATACAGCATAGGGGCCTATAACCAGAAACACACAACATTTGAGATCAAAAGCTTTCTGAGAATATCAACTGAATACTGGCAGTAGCAGAGGCGTCGATCCTGTGGGGGCAGGGGGGCGATCGCCCCAATTAAAATATTGAGAGGGAGGCAAACATATCGATTTGCCCCCCCCCCCCAATAATTTAGACAATTTGAAAAAATCATAATATGCAGTGTAAATATATGTTTTCCAAAGCATTGGAAAACACTATAATACTTTTAAATTGGCATAAAAATACTATTCAACATACAATTTTTTCCCCTACCAAGGTAGGTTTTCCACTACAAAGTAACCTTAGTAAATGCAAGAGATTTATTTTAATTGAGAAAGTTGACATTGTGATCACCTCGATATGCGCACGTTACGGTTTTCGTAATTATACAATAGGCCTATATAGTGACCCACTTATATATAACTTATATATATATTAGAGTTCTTAGGAAATCTTTGAGGAATTAAGAATATTTGTTTGAAAATTGTCAAAACCCCCTACAAATCATTAAAAATCCCTACTTTCCCCTACGGAGGGTCATTTTCCCCGTAGATCCCTGCTCCCTACGGTTGGCTAAAATTCCAAACGGTAGGGATTTTCCCCTACGAGCGGCAGCCTGTCCTCGAGTACAACTGTCTGTCTTAGAAATAGACCGTTTTACCATATAAACTGGTCCAAAAGTGAGAAAACTGTCCTAGATTGCCGATATTATCTATAAAACGAGGCATTGTTGAGGCATGTCGATGCCATCCATTGGAAAGAACACCCTCGATTTACCGAAGTTATGAGTCTAGCTCAAAAAGTCAAATCTAAAGATAGACCGTTTTACCATATTGGGGCCGATCTTCAACCAAAGCTTTTAACATTTCTGTTTCACATCAATGTAATTGTCACTTCCAACAAGAAGTACACTTACAGTCCTTGTTCGTAGGCATATGTCGGGATAAATTAACAACAGCTTCTTTCACAAAATCATCACGGGACTATTTTAATGTCAATTAGTATAAAATGAGGAAAAAGGACATCTGCAGTTTCGAGGATTAGATTGTCCCCAAAAATGCGCGTGTTTGTTTAATGACTTTGTGTGAGATGAACAATTACATGGTTATTTGGTTTCCGATCGTGAGCCCTCTAGTGGTATGCAAATTACACTACTCATCACTTAAATCTGACGCTACAAATCCAGCAAAAATTTCTGTTCATTCACCTTGCTAAATAATGAATCGATCGTATACTTAATGCATGACATGTATGAGGGTGAGAAAAACATGCAATCGATCATGCTAATCGTTTTCACACCAACAACAAAAACCCATACTTTAAAAGAATGTGTGAAAAGGCAGAAAGTGCAACTTCTGTGGCGTCAATAAAATCAAAACCTATACGTCACACCACGGTCATGTCCGCCCTCTGTAAATCGCGTCAGACGTTTGGTGATGACATTTCCACGCGGTAATCCGAACAGAATTACAGTGTAGGTCAATTAATACTACCAGGCAATAAAACACTTAAAGCCCTATATAGTTTAGTTTGGGCGATTTTGTTTATTTGAAAGCTTTATTCCCAAAGGTCATATCACACCAATAACAGATTCTAAATGTCTTGATTTTTTTTTCAATTAATTTATAAAATTTCTCGGGGGACCCCAGAGATTTTCGACTATACTTTACATTAGGTCTATGGCATCTAAAGGGTTAATAAGGTGTTAAGATTATCTGAAAATATACCTCATCAAAAAGTTCAGCGTCTGATCTTTCTCATGAGATATAATTCAGATAACTTTAAGACATTATTAACCCTTTGGATGCTAAAATTTAAAATATTGTCGAAAATCTCGGGTCCCCCCCCCCGTGATTTTTCATTAATTATTAAAAAAAAATAATAAAGACATTCAGAATCTGTTATTGGTGTGATATGACCTTTGAGCATAAAGCTTTGAAATAAAAAAAATCCCCAAAACTAAACTTGGGATTTAAAGCCATAGGCTAACATTGACAATAGTTAAAAGAGAGTCAAAAAATTGGCTACATAATTCACCGTGCTTTAAGTGTCTTTGATAAGGTCTAAAAAAATAATGAAACCCTAAAAAAAAAATGGTATTTCAAAAAGTGAAAATCTACTAGTACTCAGATGGAACGGAATCACCAGGCCCATTTCCTCCTATTGACTTAAAGATTGTGTTAGGGATGTGCAAGTCCATTACTTCCCTTCATTATCATTACCAAACGGTAGTTTAGTACTTACAAATGGTGTGTTGAAAGTCTGAGATCCATACGTCATGAATTTGTTGTTTTATGAGAAAAACTAATAACGACATGTTACCAGAATGTTGTTCTTTCTGTCAGTTTCAATTTTTTTCAAAATGCGAATCGCGGTTACTGTGCACCGTAGCAAGACGAGCGCAGCCCTCTGATTGGTTAACGGCTATCCCCTGCGCGACTTTTGGCTAACGGCTGATCGGACCATTTTGGAACGGCACGTGCACGTTTGACGTCGCGGATTTTTTAAAATTTGCTCCTGAGCAAATGGAAAAAGGATGAAGTTTAACCGTCCAGATTTTAACCAAAACTCAATATTTTACCCCAAGTCTCTATGAGAGGTGTTTATTTATATTCATTCATTTCATTTCATTCATTTATTTATTTCGTATTCCAACAAAACAATAGTTCACAAAATATAAACAAGAATAAATCAAAATACAATTGTTCAATAGTTTTGGTAAATAATACATATTCGCAATATACATGTATCACCAATGCTTATGTTACAATTTATTATTACAGAAATACGAGGAGGCCTACTAAAAAGCATGCTTGTAGAATTTGTAGGCCCCCCAAAATGATTAATATATACTGGTTAACTTGGCTTACTTTAAATGTGAAATATGGCGAAGTGTAAGAAGGACCAATCAGAAGACTAAATAAACACGATAACGAAACGAAACGTGAATCAAGATTAGTGCATTAAACAAAAACAAAATCAAAAACAAAACAAAAGTACACACATACAATGAGCAGTTAAATATACAATAAAATCACGTGGTATGGTGAAAATCATCAATACAAGATATTGAAAAATTCATATTTGCAACATGAAACAAAGAGAAGGTATATCGATTAAGTTGGTTTTGATTTTATAGAGAGGGCAAGTCTATCTTTGTTATCTTCAGTCTGAAGCAATGCAACAAAGCGATGTTTTATTACAAGGACAGCAACGACAATTTATGCAATGAATACCAAAATAAATGCATAAATGCAGATGTGCGTCCAAGTATATACATTATAATGACGGGTTATTATATGTCTGTAGTAAATTAGCTCTGAGTTTACGTTTGAAGGTACGAAGAGTCATATTTTCTTTGAGACTAGCGCCAGTATTTGGGTCCAGTAAAGAAGATTGTTTTGTGTGGAAAAAACCGTTCGCGTACGGGGCAATTGATAACAACTGGAGTGTCTGGTTGGATAAGAATGGATTGTTGTGTTTAAGGTGAACATAGAAGAAACTGCAGGAGGTAAATTACCATGGTGAAGTTGAAACATAAATACCTCCAGGATTTAAATGAAATAAGCATCATCAAATAGCGATACTTGTGTTATAAAATAATGATCTAGTATGGCCTGTGAAACGCGGCATTATTTATATTTCTAGAGCTCGTTTTTGAATGAGCAAAAATTTTATTTTACTTTGTACTCTTGCCTGACATTACCCATGCTAATTTCGCATTAATTGATATGTGTCGCGAAATAAGGTAGGTATAGCAACGAAGTATGTTAATCATGGGAAAATTGATTTTAATTTTATGCAATAACCAGTATTCTTGAAAGAGTTGACAAATAGTATTTATGTGAAACTTCCATGTTTAATTTTGCTATCGATATGTAAACAAGAAACTCGTCGTTGAATTAACTTGGGCTAAATTGATATTCTAATTCAATGTGTGATATTACCATCGCGAGTATTCCAAAGAATGCTAAAAAGCATGTAATTTGTTTTATTAACATTAAGTGATAATTTATTGGCTCGGATTCAGTCAATTACAGAATTTAATTCCCTATTAATATTGTCAAGAAGTGTATGGGGTTTTTTGTGTGATGAGAAAATGTTTGTATTATCTGCAAAGAAAATAAATGATAAGTTATTGGAAGAGTTACAAAAGTCGTTAATATAAATAATAAAAAGGAGAGGACCAAGAAGAGACCCTTGCGGAACTCCACAAGATATTCCTTTGGGGGTGGACTCTACACCGTTAATACTAACAAATTGATGTCTGTTCGAAAGATAATTTCAGAACCAGTATAAAGATTTACCTCTTATCCCGTAGTGCGATAACTTATAAAGCAAAATATCATGGTTAATAGTATATTAATATTAATATTAATATTAATCTTCACATTGGATATGATTTCAGCTGATTTGATTCATATAGATGTTTTTTGACGTGCAAATCAATAACACAATCTTTAATGTTTGTAGATATAGGCTATTTTTTTTTACTCCATCGCAGTGGCAATTCATGGGTAACGTTCATTTATACATGCATATCTTGTCAGTGGCAGCATAAATTTCCAAACCTTTGTATTCTAGGGCGTTTATTTGCTATTTAAGCACTACTACGTTGCTCAGACATTTTGACGTTTGTTTTTTTTTTAATTGTAGCTCCACAATGTTAGCCTATGTCTTTAAAAATTGTGTCCATGATTTGCACACCTAAAAATGAGCTTATCGAGTAAACGAACTGAAGTCAGTTATAAATTTCACTTAAAAGGCCTGAGAAATCCAAACAGAAAACACTGACGTAACATCGCCGCATGAATTTGAAATTTACACAACCGTTAAGCTAGTTTGACTGCCAGACCTCATTTATGTAACATCTAGTGTTAACTGAAAACCTCTTAAAAGAAGCTTAGTTGGTTAACCACGCACACCAGTGCATTTTGACGATTCTTAAGGTTTTATAGTAATTTCCAATGCTATTTAAAACATATTTGCATTGCATATTATTAATTTTCCAAGTTGTCAATATTATGGGGGGGATCGATATGTTCCCCCCCCCATATTTTCATGGGGGGGGGCGATCGTCCCCACCAAGCCCCCCCCCCCAACCCCCAGGACCGACCCCTCTGCAACCTGATCTAGTAAAGGCTAAATATCAAATGAAATGTCGTTAAAAACTTCACAACGTATATCAATCCTTAGTTAGACTTTGTATGTTTATCTACTTTCGTTGTATTAAATCTGATTAAATAAAGTTTAGTGTGTAAATTAAATTTCATTGGTCAAAGGGGGCAAGATAGCGCATTCTGTTGGGGTTGATAAAAACGAGAGTCAAAACAGGTCATATTATTGAACCTCTTGAAGACAGTTTGATTTTTCTTTAACACACATTTCCTATAGCCCTCATGACGAGATATCTCGTGTCTCATCTTCAACGGGTCAATCAACGTTGAATTAATGCTTACCTATATTATTACCATGAAATGAGTCTAGAAAATGGCTGTCATGTTGATTTTGTATCCCGTGACATATGCAGGTCTACAATGGCCACATTTTTCGTGATTTCGACATTTTTCTGTCCTTGAGTTGTAAAAAAAATATTAGGAAAAGAAAACAAGAAAACCTGAAAAGAAAAATGCTGATTTGGCGTTGATTGTCTCAAAGATTAAAAGAAACAAACATTGATATTCATCTTTCAGGCATATGATGAAAGATTAGGGCCTATATTGACAACGTAGAGGTGCTTTTTATTCTGGAAATCCACTGATTGTTCAGTAGGTTAATTTATGATACATACATAAATAGATGGATATACAGATGGATGAGGAGGTAGAGATAGATAGAGAGATAGAGAGATATAGAGATATAGAGATAGAGAGATAGATAGATACATAGATACATAGATAGATAGATAGATGATAGATAGATTGATTGATAGATAGATAGATAGATAGAAGATAGATAGATTGATTGATAGAGATAGAGAGATAGATAGATAGATAGATAGATAGATGATAGATAGATTGATTGATAGAGATAGATAGATAGATAGATAGATAGATAGATGATAGATAGATAGATAGATAGATAGATAGATAGATAGATGATAGATAGATAGATAGATAGATTGATAGATAGATAGATAGATAGATAGATAGATAGATAGATAGATAGATAGATAAATTGGATAGATACCCTCCCTACTCAAAAGTATTGCAACATACACTATAACGCATGCATTTTGAGTTGAAGGGGTCTTTCCATAATGGCGTCCTAAGGAAGTTTATAATTAAGAAATAATAAATTATTTGAAAAGAAACTAATGAACATTTTTTCCCCTTTCTTCTCCAAGGCGGAGAGATTATCAAATGCAGTCGCACCCACGGCAGAGGGGATGGAACATAAAATAAAACCTTTTTTACGCCTCCCTGTAGGGGTGGGGTGTTAATTCACACTAGCATCGTAATTCGGATTCATATTTCCCATGTAACGGTTTTGATGGCTTGGAAAGACTTCCAACAAACCAAAAATGCCAATGTGTTTCTCTGACACGGTCTCAGAAAGAAGACACCACGCCGCAAAGACGAAAGCGCCTCCTATCTTTATAAGATAGCGATAAGGGGGATACGCCCTATATTTCAGAAAAGGACCTCAAGTTGTAATTTCTTATTTTTTCTCAATTCTAAAGGCGGTTTATTATTGCAAACATCCTAAAATTTTCTGTAATGCGACTTTTTAGTACAATTGATATAATAATGTGGAGAGAAGGCCATCATCTTTCTATTAGTAGCCTTATCCTCCGTATCACTATCTTATGAAGATAGGAGGCGCTTTCGTCTTTCCGGCGTGGTGTCTTCTTTCTGAGACCGCATCAGAAGAACGCATTGACATTTTTTCTTTGCTGGAAGTCTTTCCAAGCCATCAAAACCGTTTAACGGGAAAAATGAAATCGCATTACGATGCTAGTGTGAATAAACACCCCACCCCTATAGGAAGGCGAAAACATGCTAAATTGTATGTTCCAGCCCCTCTGCCTTGGGTGCTCCTGCATTTGATAATCTCTCCGCCTTGGAGAAGGAAGGACAAAGAATATTCATTGATATCTTTTCAAATGATTTGCTATTTTCCAATTACAAACTTCATTAGGACGTCATTATAGAAAGACCCCTTCAACTCAAAATGCACGCATTATAGTGTATGTTGCAATACTTTTGAGTAGGGAGGGTATGTTGAGTGTAGTAGGGGGAAATTAGGGTTGAGGCAAGGGGTTGTAATAAATGCAACATGTTTACCTTTGATACTTAAACCTCATGTTGATCGTAATTTTTACGTCAGAGGTGGTATTGAGATCGTGCAGGAGCTTTACAAGAAGTTTCAAATGGATATATAATTATATGTAGGCATAATTATAACGTCTAGCTTTCTTCGGCATACGATTAAATGGTAGGAACTCAAACGTCTCACCATCAATACGTTTTGCGTTTGTCGGGTAAAACCTCGAGAATTCAGCTCAGCGGAGCGTGACCGCTTCACGCGCCTTTCTCTCCCCGATACTTTTCAGCGCGCCTCACCATAGCGCCAATAAATACTTGATAAGTAACTTGCCTTGAATAATTGATAACTTGACGCTGGCTTATAGATGAGCTGGTGGCTTCTTTAAGGGTGTACAAAACGAATCAGAGGACGCTACTGCGCGTTGCCTATAGCCATGAATGCAGCATCCATATTTGACGTTCCGCTTTCGTCTTCCAGTAACTTACGATGAAGAATTTTGCGATAACCTAAAATAAACTGAACCTGTTTATTGAATGAAGCATAATTCAAAACGCATGACTCGTTGAATACTGTATTGAAAAATAGTCAAAATTTCAATGATTTTTGTCTTCATTAATCGATTTTCACTTGAAACGTATCACATACGAACACGTGCGACTCGTACCCTTAGAAGCATTGTTACTGAACACATTGTGTACAGTATTTAATTTGTGTGTGCAAAAAGCTGAAAACAAATTTAATGTATGTCCTAATGTTCTTTTTTATGGTAGCAAATAGCAAAGATATTGCGTTTAGGTATTCTTTTATTTTGTAAATATCTCTGGGAATAAATTTTCAATTTCTTGTAATCAGGCTTTTTTTTTCAAATATTATATAAAAAAAATCAAATCACAAGGTTAAGCGTGATTTAATTTCATTTGTCAAAACAATGCAAAGTTCATAATACACACAAGTTACAATAATAATAATGATGATAAACTTAAATGCATTCATATACTTAAGATATATAAATTATCATTTTAAGCGAAGAAAAATCGTTAATAACAGAGAATAAAGATTAACTTTATGTCAAATTAATTGAAAAAAATGGAAATACAGGACCCTTTTAGAAGCACAGACGTGTTTGTAAAATTGATTGGCCCTATAATTAAAGCTCAGTGACATGATTGGGGAAAATAAAAAAAAAATGCCTTTAGAACCAACTGGTTGAAAGATAAACCAAATGTACACCAGCTGGGGTGGGTCTCTTGGCTGGAAGGATTTGTCTTGAGTTTGTTTACTTAAGGATAATCAAGCATAAACAGGTCAGCAATTTAATTTTATCGGGGCACGATAGATTTAATCCCCATAGAAGGCTACACTACAAATTTGTCTTTTACGAGGCATACTGATGAACACTATTTTAAAATGAGTCAACTTTTGACTACAAAATTTTCACAGTAGAATCACTGCGTAGTTTACTTGATTTAAGAATAGTTTTTACCCCAAGTTGAGGACTAACCCCAATCATGTCATTTATATTTAAGATACAAACACACACATATTCCACAAATACCCACACGGACACACAGAGACA
>JZLH01S0603603.1:0-11934 GCA_001188425.1 Eucidaris tribuloides | reverse complement strand
ACATATCTATGAAGGAAAAGTGGAATGGTCACTCAACGATTGTCACTTTTTAAAAGCACTTTATGGCCCTTTTGTACTGCATTTTTTTTCCAGGAATTCATTTTTCGACCTTATCAGAAACACTGGTAGAACGGTGAATCATGTACATTTTTTTTTTTTTTTTAGAAATTAAAGCATTGATATACGATGCCTGTAAGATGTTTTGAGTCTCCTACACTTGTGGCTGAAAGATAGCATGGAGGTGATTACGTGCTTATGAGTTCGATCAGGGGCGGATTCAGGAATTTTCAAAAGGGGGGGGGGCACAAAATCTATTCTGAAATTTTAGGAATGACATTGCGAGGGAGCGAAGCGACCGAGGGTGCGTGGGAGGGTGTGTCCCCCTCCCACGGCGAGAACTTTTTGCATTTTGACGCTGTTAATCGCGCATTTTTGGGGGTGATGTTTTATAAACTTAAAACAGTCCTAATTGTTAAGATAAAGTAGTATATTGCTGCAGATATTTCAACAGGAGCGAGCAAGGGGGAGGGTGTGGGAGGGGTGTCCTCTCCCACGGTGAGAGCTTTTTGCATTTTGATGCTGTTAATTGTGCAATATGATGCATGTTTTTTTGGATGTTTTATCAACTTAAAACGATCCTACTAATTAAGATAAGGTACTATAGATGTTTCAACAGGAGCAAGCAAAGCGAGCGAGGGGGAGGGTGTGGGAGGGGGTGTCCTTCTCCCACGGTGAGAGCTTTTTGCATTTTGATGTTGTTAATTGCTGCAGATATTTTTATATAATTTATATAATTTTAATATGATAACGTTTTTTGCTCTGAAAACCCCCCAGAAAATTATTATAAAAAACAGATTTCTACAGAAGATAGAAGTTTGCCAGCCGAATTGATGACGTCAAAATTGTTTTAAAACAATGTGGCATAGTCATTATTTCATGCATACAATATATTAATGACCTCTGATAGCCTTCAACTTGAGTGACGTCACAATGACCATCTCTTATTTTCCAGATATATCGCGCATAGTAAATAACAGCAAACACTGTGAACATTTTGTTGTTGTTTTGCTTTGCCAGTATTCATAGTCTTTGCATTAGCGTTACTGCGGAAGCGTGAGTTCTGCCTGCGAATCATTGTTATTCCGTGCTCGCTGTGTATCATTTCCCAAAGAACTGTCACGTTCGACCTTTGACCTTCACAACGTAGTTGCAATATAACCAAACGGTCCCAGGTTTTGGCGTCTCGCGGCGTCGCGTATATCGCTGGCGGCTTTGAAAGCATAATTGAGCTATAACATATCGGCGTTTGACGTGTGTGGAGTCAGTAGCCACAGGAACAAATATATAAAGCGCAGCCGATTGACAAGAATAGTTTTGTGGGCTTCTCATCCTGTTCGGGAACTTTCTCTTGGGCTTTGGAGCGTAGACATATTCCTTGAGGTAAGAAAATATTGACGGACTTTTCGTCTCAAATAATTTAATGTGTATGTGTGTATTAAGCCTGGTTACGTTTTGCAATCATGCTCCATGTAACATTTATATCATTTATGCTAAAATTGTTAGTAGGAAATGATGATAAAATATGCATTACTTTAAAAGAGTGCTATCGAGATGGACGCATATTTTCTGTCAACGTGAATACGTGGACTAATTTAAAATCCCCTTATATTTTTCTCTTTTTTTTGAAAAATTTGCTTTAAAGTTTGGCATCGATATGACAACGATGGTGATTCGATTATTGTCTTAATGACAGATGAGTTTGTGATTAGGGAATATGGCGGGCGATCGTGCATGATGCACATTAATGACACGTAGTTTAATCTGATATTGCACTGTCTGGTTGTCATTTTCCATTCAAAGGCGCATATATAATTGCATTACAAAGTCTTCTGTATAAAATTGGAAACGTTGATTTATTTTGTAATGCGTGTGCTGCTTTTAAAAGAATCTTTAGCTGAAAGCAATCAGACTTTACAATATTATTATCTAAGAAGATACAGGAGTAACGCTTCAAAATCCCTTCAGCAGAATGCACTCTACAAGGATTTAAAATAAACCCCGGTCGGCTGTGGATAGGGACCAGTCGATTTGGGGATTTCGATTTAAATCTGAACGATTTATATTTAAGTCACAAATGATTGAAATTTAAATCTTTCAGATTTAAGTCTAAATCCAAAAATCGACTGGTCCCCATCAACAGGCGATCAGGATTTATTTTAAACCCTTTTAATTTAGAGTGTACTGGTATCACTTCAGCTAAATCACGTGTGCTCGTTAAAGTGAAGTGGCAAGGTCTGAACTACTCCTCCTCAGTTTATGGCCCAGTGCTCTCTGAATCAAGTATATTATTTCACGTTAATGATTTGAAAATTAAATAAGGTTACCTTTATCTGTTGTCGAATAATTATCATCAGAACAGTACAATTTGTTTATAGATTTGCATGGAATCAATTTGTGACTTCTCCCTGTCATATCACTGCCTTTTAACACAATTTTATCGCTGTGAAAGGTGTTTGTGAACACCATTTCTTGTACAATTTTAAACGTCATCTCATTAATTAGCTCTTCCAAAAGGGGTTTTATTGCGACACACTTGAAGCCTTATTGTGAACACGCTTTCCCCTCAGAGTGTATATACAACAAGCATATTGTTTCACTTTTACAACAAACTGGTGCAACGACATCGTCATTGATGGTGAATCAATTATTGCCTTACTCTTATATCATTTACCAGGAAATATCAACATTTTCAAGAAAGTATTTTATCTGCCACGTGGACACATCGTACAGGAGACACCATGAATATATGGGTCTTTGACTGGGCGTATGTCTTCTTAGCTCTCTTGTTATGCCAGGCTTTGGCCGGTAAGTACCACCGTCTATTTGTCTCTTATATTCTTCGGTATAAATAATTAACGGTTGAAATATGTTTATATGTCAAAAGAAGTGAATTTTGAATGAACGTGAATGGGATCACTCCAAAATGGGTGAACATCACACATATTCATTCAAAATTTATTCTTAATTCACTAAACACAATTTCATTATGTTTTAAAGAGTATAATTTGTATTGTATTAGTATTTTTATTGCAATCACTGATACGTAAACAACCACAGTAGTGCTCTCAGATTAAACAGAAATACGATTATTTCTAACGCTTTCTTAAAGACGTAATACCATGATGTTAAAGTAGTACTCGTTATATCACAATATTGGACGTAGTAGCTATTGTACCATGGGAGTATTATTATTGTCATTTTTTTTAATACTTGATTTTAGAATGTCTATTTCTTTGTTGTTTTTTGTGCGATCTGTCATTTAGTCACATATTGAATAAAACAACAACTTTCATGTTGTATTGGTAATATACAAATCGATATAAACTCATTAAAACGTTGTTACTTTAATTGTCATACAAATTGGTTCATTATCACATTTTTTCTTCAATATTGTTGTAATTTATGTCATTTCATGAATATCATTATTTGATAATTAACAAGACAAAATCTCAAGGAGAAATCCATGAAGTGGTACATTTTGTCTGCTATGTGGACAAAGTTCAATTTGCATATCTACTACATTACACTACTAGCTCATTGGTTGAATTCCCCACTAATACACTTAATATACGAACTGTTATCTCTGTACATCAAATGTTGCAAATTGTATATTGAGAGAGAGAGACAGGAGGGTTAACAACAAAAAGGGCGTTGTCACTGTAAAAGATCAATGGCGTTAACTCCCTTCTGCTAAATAAAATGTTAACCATGTGTAAACAAAGATACCTACATCGCGGCTCTGACACTGTTGTCGACACACATCGGAAGATGGAAGATTTATATGTCACCAGATTTTATAACTTGTTACTTTATACAGAACGGACCTAAGGAGAATTGTGTTCACATCTGATGATCTGATTAATGTGACCTAAGGAATAAACTGACTAGAAATAAACCACTTTGTGTCCGAACATATTTGTTGTGCAAAAGTCAAAAAGATACAAACAAAGTCTGGCTTTTCAGTTCTTTCTTCGAATTAAATATACTCATAAAAATCATTACATACACCCATATTTTCATACAACACCGGCTGTCAACAATAATCAACATGGAAAGTAAGTTGCATATCATTCATTAGAACTTGGTTCACGAAGTTATACTTCATTAAATATTATATACGGTCAAAGCACGTTCACGTTGAATTTCATTTCTGCATAAATCCAATTTCTGTTAAAATTCGCCTTATTCAAGATCGCAATGGATGTACTTTCTAAGGCTATGTATCGATTCAGATCCTGCGTGATGAGGTGTAATTGTGTATGCGCAATGTGTATGTATGTATGTATGTATGTATGTATGTATGTATGTATGTATTATGAAGAACTGTCTGCCTATTTATCTGTCTATTTATATAACTACATATCTATGCATCTATCTATCTATAAATATAACTACATAATCTTTTCATCCATCCATCTATCTATTTATCTATCTGTGTGTATTTGTGTGTTTGCGCCGTGTATGTGTGTGTGTTAGTCCGTACAAACACGTATGTGTCATAGATTTAATGTTAAGATGTCTTTCCACCTGGAAATTAGTACTGTTGTAAGCTAGAATTTATGGCGAGTGAATAAATGAAATATATAGGATTTTCAATGTTGATCTGGCAGTGTACTGTTAAAACCATGTTAAGAGAGTAAACGCTTTTCTAAAAACATGCTTGCTATCACTGTGTGAACATGTTCAGAGGCTAAACGTCAGTGTCAAAACACTAAACATCGTTGTCCAATTTCTAAACACTCGCAGTCAGCAACCTAAACATAAATTGTCTAATCACATATTTGCTATTACTTTCTATTTTTGTTTAATTCTGCATTTTAACGTGTTAATATCTTACGTAGATACAGTTTTAAACCGAAACGCGTGGGTTGAGTAAATCGAGACAGACACTCGTTAATCTTTTTTTATTGGTTTGTAAATACAATTGTTCCCCTTTTCATCTTCCTTTCTTAAAACTTATTTTATGTTGAAGAATTTACAATCACTTCTCAAGACAAGAAGGAGACGTACTGCTCTGAATGATATGACTTAAAAGAAAAGCATATCAGAATTAATAGCCCAATTAAGAATGACTCATTACAATGATTTCCAGATACACTCCAGAATGACTAATTGTGTATTTTCTGTAATCTGTGCGTGGATACCTTTCTCAATTCGACAAAATCAATTAAAAAAAATTCAATCAATCTGATCAGCAATATTACTTTCATGACTGATTTATACATTACACTTTAGAGTCATCAGTCTTTTTCCAGATGGCGTTTGATCTCAAACATCTATTCACCTTTGAATTTGATATAATGATACATCATTCAACACCAGGACATTGTTATTGTAAATAGTAGCCAATAACTTTGTAATTCCAAAGAAAACTTATTAAGACTGATCAATAACCTCTTTTTGTCATAGATATTAGATTCAATTTGTTGTGTAACATGCATCAAAATTATCAATCTGACATCAGTCAGTAGCTACTTATTAGGCTTCTCACTGACAGCAGCAGGAAATTCACAGGCAACAGCTAACACGGTTCTTGTGTGAAGCATATCGTTGATATTTATTTGGAACCCTCTATCCTGCAAGTTAGTCGACTGTTCCTCCCAGTGTAAAGCCTGTAGTAAATATGGGATTCAGAAATTTGGAAAGAAGAAAATCTTTTTTTTTTAAGCTGACGACATTATGCTAAAACTCATCCTCCCCCCCCCCCGCCCAAGAAAACTTAAAGAGATGCAACAATGCGACGACTTACTGTTGCGAACTAGGAAATCATCGACTATATCGCATGTAATTTTGTTAAGTTGTATCATTGATGGGTTTACATTGAAATCCATTTCATTTTTTTTCCAGAACAAGCTTTCTGTTCTATTCCTACTTAAAAAACGGATTAGTTTTTGGACCTTCTGACTTATGATCTGTGCCAATTACACCCATATCTAACCCCCCCCCCCCTTTTGGACTCCACAAAGGGATTTATTTACATTAACAATTCACGGGAAAATAACATGTATACAATACGAATCTATTAATTTAGAACCCCCAAAACACATGTAAATAGAAAGGAAAAGACATTTAAATTACAATGAAACTACTAAACATGTTTACAAGGGGATAGCGAAAATGTGTTTTAGATCAACATTTATTCGGAAAACACAGTTTTCACAGTATGCATTTTGCAGTCCGTTCAAGATAAATATCCTGCTACGCCACTGTTCCGGGAGCTTTCGCTGTCGTCATAGGGGTGCCACATTGGCCGACGGGCATCCCGTTATATCGCACGTAATGTATAATTAAATACATTCGGGGCTCCTTCTGTCACCCAATGGGTATATAATATTACTCGATGTTAAAGATGCACAGTCTAGGCCGAATCACACAGCGCCCTCTATTGAATCAACCAATGAAAATGGATGACTAATGTTTCCCACAATATAACGTATTAAGCATTCTTGGAAGTGCGGTAGAATATTTTTTTCTGTAACAGATATATATTTATATTACGCTCTCTGTTTGTTAAAATTATAGATTAGTGGTTGCGATCTTAAAAATGCAATAGCGTACATCTTATTTCACCTCTCTAAATAATAATAATGCATAAATAGTACTGTGTTAAGGTATACTACTGTAAACAGGGATTCAGCAGTTCTGATAGTATACTAAGTAGATAAGATTATGTATTAAAATTGATGGATTGCAGCTCTGTTTTTTTTTACACATCTTATGAATATGAATTTACACATAGTTTATGTTTGTTCGGTATTAAAAACAAATTCAGTATAAATTATTAATCGTTTCCGCGTATCATCTGGTTTTTAATACAATCTTATTTTTAATCCTCCCCATCTATGATCTTTTCTTTTCTTAAAATGCTCCAGAAATCAATCACCATTTCCGGTACTCGTATATGACATACTAAAGTAATATTTAATTAATATGTAAGTTTTTTTAGACTACACGACCTGCATGGGTCACGACTACGGAGTAAGAGCCTGTCTGTACCCACTTGTGACATGTTTCGAGTGGTAGCAGCTAGAGTTTCCTGGTCCCCCCCCCAAAAAAAAGAAGAAAACAATTAAATCGTATTCATATTGTGGAAATACAACAATTGTATGACTTCCAATATCTAATGGCTTCTTGGTATCGCCCCTTGGACCGCCACCCACAGGCGCGCCGGAACACTTTTAGTTTTGGAGGGGCAAAATCTCGATGGGGGCACATTTATATGACAGTGTGAGATCCTCGGCGAGGGAGCGAAGCGACCGAGTGGGACCAGGGGATGGTGTGGGCAGGCGCGGTTCTAGATCAGAATTTTTTGGGGGTCTACTATTGGCTCGACGAAAACATGCGAGGGAGCGTAGCGACCGAACGGGGGAGGGTGTGGGAGGGGGATACCCCCGTCCACGGTAGGAATTTTTGGAAAATACGCATAGAAAAGACGCGATTCTAGGCATGGTAAATACATATTTTGAAGGTGAACCTTCTGAAAATTATTAGAGATAATCATCGTAGTCAGTTTTTTTTTTTTCAAAAAGATGTAGAGGAAGTATAATGTGCAAAACTGTAATTGGGTTGTCATACTTCCTAGGAAACGAAGCGACCTTGGGGGTGGACGATTGGACTTTTTGGAAATACGCATAGAAAAGACGTGATTCTAGGCATGGTAAATACATATTTTAAAGGTATATTTTATAAAGATAATTGGGGATTGTGTAGTCAGGTTTTCAAAAAGACGTACAGGAAGTATGTGACAAACTGGAATTTAGTAGTCGTACAATTCGAGGGTGGTACCCTCCCACAGGAACTTTTTGAAAATACGCATAGCAAAGACGTTTTATTCGGGCATGGTAAATACATATTTTCACTGGAGATTGGGTATACTTGCGAGAGAGCGAATCAACCGAGCGGGGGACGGTGTGGGAGGGGGACTTCCCCCTCCCACGGCAGGAAATTCTTGAAAATAGACATAGAAAAGACGTGATTCTAGGCATGGTAAACACATATTTTTAATGTATATTTTATAAATAGGGACTTTTCGTAGAAATATAGTATAGCAGTCGCGTTTATAGAGCATTAAAAAAAAACAAATTTCTAGGGAATTAAGCATACATGTATATAAAAACTATTTATTTTATTAAGGACGAGCATAACGAGCGAGCGCTTCACAATGTATACAGATTTTCACTTCTGATCGATTAATTTTTGTATTATTTATATTTAAATAACAGAAGTCATATTTGTCATGCAATATCCTTTCAGAAACATTTATTTATACACATTTACATGTATAAACGCGAACGACCTGAGCGAGAGCTCAGAATCATCGTAAATTGTCATTTCTCATGAACGTAGAATGTATGTAAGTGATGTGCACTTATTAAGCCAATATATTCTTCGAGAAATAGAGATATCATTTACATTGGTGAGCCATATTCACTTTGCCATTCGGTTTTAATCTGAAATGCATTCATTGAAAGCTTAAACGTGACCGCATTGTTCGAGCAATGAAAAATATTCTTATATTGCTAGAAAACTAAGAAGAAAGGGGAAATGAAAAGGTTTACTAACGGTATGTTTCAGGGGGCACACTCGTCGAAGGACGAGAGGCCACCATCTAGGCCTATACACTAAATTTATTTAGAAGTGTAAGGCCTCAGTCACATTTGACTGCGGACACCGTACGATAACTGTAGCTACGAGTATCGCACGGTATTTGGGGCATCGCAGATGGGCTACGGTCTACGTCGTTTGTGTTCACATTATATACGAGCATCGTGCGATTTCTTGTACGAACCCTTGATTTCGAGCAGGTGCATTAGACTGTACAGATATCGTACATCTATCGTACATAGATCGTGCGATATCATTGCAGTTGCCCTGCAATCTCCTTAGCCTCTTCACAGATATCGCACAATCAATTTTAGGGAACCCTGCGATAGCTGTACGAGGATCGTACGATGACCCCATGAGGTTACAACCTGCGTACATTTTTTTTGCATCTCCCTAAATAGCCTTGGTCACATTTGGATTACGATAATTTTACGGAGCCCGTAAACTCATCTTATCTTCCATATCGTACGATCTCCGTACGGTGACAAGCTTTGACTGTACGATTTCGCACGATTTCACGGGCTCCCCACGGGAATCGTAGCTTCTACGATTTTGTTTAGCGTGAAGGTTTGACAAATTTTTAAAATCGTAAGCCCGTAGCCCGTAAAATTATCGTACGATCGACGCAGGACATCGCACCGGGGTTTTGCGCTGATCGTGCAATCATTGTACGATATCGGCTATTGTAGTGGGTACTCGAACACTAAAAATGACACAATGGCGTGACATTCTCTGTGAACCTCCTGCAGGATATCGTGCGATTTCCTTACGATATCGTACGATCTCTGTACGAAATCGAACGATCTGTGAAGAGGCAAAGGAGACTACAGGGCTATCGCGCGATCTCTGTACGATAGCTGTACGATCTTCGTACAGCCTCAGCACCGGCCCGATCTCATAAGGTCTGTACAAGAAATTGCACGATGCTCGTACATACGTCGTAGCCCGTCGCCATCTGCGATGCCCCAAAAATCGTACGATAAATCGTGGATAAAGTTATCGTACCATGTACGCAGTCAACTGTGACCCGATGCAGTTTCCGATATCGTACGATGAGTGTACAATCAGCGCACAGCCTTGGTGCGATGTCCCTGCGTCGATCGTACAATATTATCTACGATAAGTCTACGGGCTACGGGCTTACGATTTTTTAAAATTTGTCAAATTTCACACTAAACAAAAATCGTAGAGGCTGCGATTCCCGTGAGGAGCCCGTGAAATCGTGCGAAATCGTGCAGTTACCGTGGAAGATACGATGAGTTTACGGGCTCCGTAAAGTCATCTTAGACCAAACTGAACGTATAAAGTTCAGGTGCTTAAGGCAGTCAATTGTTGGGGTTACCGTTATTGGTGGATAAATGCACCATTTTGGTACAGGAGGCTTCCTTATGGACTAACTTTTTGATTTGCGGAAGGGGTACCACCCAAACCGGGTTCGGAAATCCGGTAGGGGGGCAGTGGGGATGAACCCCCTATGGTACAGAATATTCATATTGTTGTCATTAAGTGAGCTATTATGATTGAAAATTACACGAAAAATACTTTATCATGATGTGATGAAATTAGAACAGGGTGGCACGAAGTGTAACCCCTAACCCCCGCCATGCCACTCAGACGCTCCCCCCCCCCCTCGACACATACACACGTGGCGGTCGTGAGCCAAAATATCACTGTTACGAGGTGGATAAATGCAGCATTTTTGGCATGAGCGTTCCGCTATTAACTGAAGTTGATTTAGAAGGGGGCCACCAAAAATGGGCAGGATGGAGGGCATGGTGGGCGGTGACTCTGACCCTTCCATGGTAGCAGTAAATTGTAGATTTATGTACTGGACTCGTGTATGTGAACTGTATGGATTGAAAATTATGCACGAAGATATTTATTTATGATGTTATGAAATAGAACATGGTGGCCCCGAGGTGAAACCCCTAAACCCGCTGCCATGCCCTAACAGGCCGCGCCTCACAACAGCACTCAAACATACATCAGTGGTTATGTAGACAGGCGTCTGCAAAATAACTGCTAATCCTCAAGGTGAACGCACCATTTTTGGTGAGAGCTTTCCGTATTAACTAAATTTTGATTTAAGAGGTGAGCCTGGCCAAACCAGGTCATGATCAGGAGAGGCGTGGTGATGGCGAACCCCTCCCATGGTACAGAAATATAGATTCTATGCACAGTGTATCATCTAGTCATGTGAACGTTGATGGAAACGTGGTATACACCAAATAATATTGCATTTATGGTGACAATAATTTCAAAAAGGACGGAGGCCACGGATATTACCCTAACCAGTTCCTCTTGCTACCCCCTCACAAGTCATGCGCCAAGACACTTAATAATTACTCACTTAGTCATGGAGATAGACCGTCATCCTAACCAAATTTTGTGCCGTTACAAGGATGGATATTCACCATTTCTTGTAAGCTTCGCTTATAAATATACTGATTGTAGAAGGGGAGACGCCAAATGGGGTTCAGGATCGGGGTTAAATGTTGGGGTTAACCCCCTCCATGATACAGAAATGTGAATTTGGCGCAGTGTAATCAATAGATATGTGAGCTGTAGTAATGAAAGATATAAATTTATTATATGATACAGTTTAAAACACAACATGAAGGCTCTGGGGTGTACTCCACACTACCCCTTCCTAGCCCCACCATCTGACCATACCTCAAGACATCTCCACCTTGGTAATATAAATGGGTGTCTAGCCAAAATAGATACTGATTTTTAAGCAAACGAATAGTATTTACCAGAATGAAGAAAAGAGGAAAATGGTTCATGGAAGAGGAGGGGGTGGGGGTCCAACGGTCATGGGGGGGGGGGCTATAAAACCTATAAGTTTCCTATGATAAAGGGAAACAATTTGTGAAACTACACTATCAGAAATCAAAGATTGCCGCTTTTCCTTTCAAATATTTCTAATGAATGATACCATGTATTTTGATTTTCATGAGACCCCTCCATGAACCCTTTTTCACTGCCCCTTCATCCTGGTAAATGCTCTGAATATTATGAAATGTTTGATTGTTAAAGATCGATTGGCTAGCTAGTCGCCTATCTACGTACTAAATTCGGGTGGGGTGGGACGTCTTGTCTTGGCAGGGGTATGGGGGTTGGTGGGGATGCTGGAGAAGTACACCCGATGCTTTCCTGCTCTGTTTTAAATATATCACATCGTTCATATTTGTGCGAAATATCCACCATACAGCTCACATACTGACAATGTGCATAATCTATATTTCTATACCATGGAGGAGGGTCACC
>JZLH01S0603600.1:48849-59120 GCA_001188425.1 Eucidaris tribuloides | reverse complement strand
ATGTATGAAAATATGAAATATTTATGATTTCATGTAATAACATAAGAAAAAGGAAAGTGGGGACATGACATCATCAGCCCACCTATTGTATATTCATGACGGCATGCATATGACGGCATGCATATGACTGTTTTCACAAAATATCAAACTTTGATGAAATATTCAGCATTTTTTTTATTTAGATAAAACTATTTTCAGCCTGGAGTACACCTGTAACAAATCATTAAATTGAATACTTTAACTGAAACAAATCACAACTTTTCAGAAATAATTTGTACACTGATTTGATAATTTACACCAATTTCAAACTGTCTGATAACATGTAGTTACAGCATTGTTGATCTAACAGGTGTAACTGCCAAATATTGACATACATTTTTTACTTCTTTCAAAGGCTGTGAATCAAAAAGTTGACGCACTGACATTTTCAGTACATCAGCCTCTTATCATATAAAACATGTTAAGGCATTTTAACAAAAACATTCTACGTCAGTTTAACCAATGGGGGGGAATTTGCAAAGTTTTTCAAAACATTTGACATACATATACATGTACATGTTACACCCATTAGACGTAAATTGAGAAAACTTCATAAAATTGGAATCATACAAATGTCAAACTCTTGTAATAAAACATTTTCAAAGCAATCGTCAGTTTTTGAGCATCAGGTAAACTTCTGAATCTCAAGCTTCCTTCAGATCCCTGAATATGAATGCACGCAATTCACGAACTGAGGCAGAGCCAAGATTAGCTCCTGGCACATTGTAGATGGCACGCTGCAAGAAATCCCACACAGCAATGCATGTTGGTTGATATTCCACATCAAGTACGTAAATCAGCTTGAAACAATAATCTACAGCTTTGGTGAGGGTGCTGAATTCAACTGCTCGTCGCTCCACCATAACGAAGATTTGAAGTGGCTTCATTCTACAACCCAGAATAAGAATGAATGGTTGTGGCATGTCCAGCTTGCTAGCATAGAACTCCATGTCTGTTCCTTCCTGTACAAAATAAGAAACAAAATATTGGAAAGGATATCGGGTCAGGTAATTCATACATTTAGTACAAATATTTAATCTCTGTAAGACAACTGCAGCAAATTTTCTAATTTGAGATAGCTAAAGGCTAATTTTTCAAGAGCTTAAATTATAAGGCTTTTGCTTTAAAAAGTAATATTCATAAACTCCAAGATAATGGAAGATCACAGGATCACAAAATACCTTGAAGGTAGGGATGTAGCTGTGCTGGTCGGTGACAGTCTGATCGACCAGCACTCAAGGGAATTTTAGGTCCTGCCAGAACCAGCAACAAAAAAATTGCAGTTGGTCACTTTGTTCCTGAAAACAGCTGTGAAAATCTATAATTGGCACTTGTTGAAGTATTTTGTTTTAAATTCCATATGGCACTGAATTTGGGCTAGCCATCAAACTTGCTTGAAAGAAATTGACATTGAACAACTTTCAATTTGTTCATCATCAATATATTAGGTTATTCCTTTGAGAGTAAATTATGTGTGCTAGTTCCAGAGGACTGACCCGCCGCAGAAAAGTATATGTATAGTTCTAAACTCTGCAAGATACTGATATTGAAAACAAATAAAGCAGATCTGTTTATCTCATTTTATATTTTTAAACACACAATATTGATAATAAAAGTGCCATCTATAATGCAAAAGCAACTTACAGGTTTTGCATCAATGAATGACTGCAAACTCCTCATGGCAGAACACTTCCCTCTCTTGCCTTGCACCTTGCTGGTAAGTACAAGGGGCAAGATGCTGAATGCAAGGTTCTCCTTTTCACCTGTTCAAAAATAAACAAAATATGGTATATGGAGATGCTTAGAATAGTGAAATGTAGTCTCTATAAATATAATACCAGAGATTACAGGCCTCTTGGCCCAGATACAAAACAATATTTTTGGCAGCTAGAGCGAATGGCAAATGACAAAATGCTGGCACATTTTAGTGAAATGATATTGAACCTGATCTTTATTACTATTGTTAAGATCCCAATGTATTTGCATAAAGTGGAAGATTAAAATTAAATAATGGGGGTAAAACAGAACATAATTTTCCATTCAAACATTCTGCATGTGAATTGGCATTAGGGTGAAATTGAGTTTTCTTTTGAATTTAAAAGTTTGACTAGAAAATTAATTTTCAGCTTTATTCCAAGTCTCAAATCAAAATATATGTAAATATTTTGAAATAAAAGAAAGGAGATGATTAAAAAACCAATAGAAAAACAAGAGAAAGTTGAAAACAAGCATGCTTCTGCAAAAATGTCCAAAATGCAGATATCCCTCTGTTGAATTCACATGACAATGTGAATTTTATTATAACGATTTATAAGATCAACATAGGTGTCTGTAATACATTGCATTAAATTTGACAAATATATTCACAGATCTGAATCACCACATAAAGGTTAATTAACATACCCTGAGTCAGATTTTGTTCATCCTCTTCTTTCACCAGCAAACTTTCCTTGTATTTGGGGTGTACTCTGTCAGCATATTTGATGATTGCATCTGCGTATTTCGGCCATGTGGAAAAGAGTGCATTATGTGATGCTTCTACAGTAATCTGAAAATCCTGTTCCACCTACAGTTACAAAAAAGAATAAAATAACAGTTGATAAAAACCAATTGTTTACTACTAAAAAGATAAATGTATACAGATTAATTTCATGTGGACTGTTAATTTCAGGATTTTTGGTATGCCCACTTATACAGATTTTATTCAATGATCTGAAATTAATGTACTATACACAAACTTTATTCAGTTGGTGTATCTTGTAAAAAAAAATCACAGAATGTGACATGTTCCAGCCCATAATACTTATAATTTAGACCTCCTTACCATTCCTGGATCCAATAGTCTAGGGTATTTATCCAAAATCATCAAAGTTGTAGGTCTTGGTTCTCCTTCCCTGATCCACTGGAATCTTTTATGTGCAGTTCGCTTCATCTTTGCTGCTACTGTCCCTTCTGGTTGGGAGTTGTGTTTTAGCCACGCAACCTCATCTTTATCCTCTTGTTCTAGAAAATAATAATAATAGTTTTAAGTGTATAACATCTTGTGCACACCTGTATCTGTATAACATTGACCCCCCCCCCATACACTAAAATGTTAATGAATGGATTCCTTTCTCTGCCCACTTCAAATATCATCTGTCCATGAACAAAACATCTCTCCACTCCAGCATGTTAGTGACTTGGCTCAATACCATACACGTTATAATAAATACACTTATCTTCTTTTAGAAATATAATTAATCATAAGTAGCTACGAGTCAAGGCCCCATGTACAAAGGGTTCACTATTTTAGCACCCTTGGAGGAAAATGCAATATGGCAGATCTGCCACAACATCACACAAGATGTTGAAGATTCCAAGCCCTTTGTTTTAATCATCTTTGTGCATAAATTCATGAATATAATGTTTATTTTCTGAGTAATTACCTGAGATGTCATCAGTAACATTTGCTTTTGCCAGCTTCTTCTCCTTCTCCTTCTCATCCATTCGAGCTTTCTTATCTTTGCTTGAGTCAGGATTGGCTGCATTCAAAGAGGGACGTTTGTAACGCAGGTGATGTTGCAAGCATCCTCTGGCAGGCCTTCCTTGTTTTCCTCTGATGTACCACAATTCCTGAATATAAAACGACCCATACAAAACCAAGTAGTTATTTTAGGAGGCTGACAGGGAAAGTGGTTGAACAAATTTTCTTATGCCTAATCACTTAAGGACTAGTGAACAGGTTGAAACCGGAAAAAAGTAGTTGGTCTGTAGCTCAACTTTAAAAAAAAATTCAGCCACATGGGCTGCTACCTACCTACTAGTATAACACGTATGTGACTTCTACCCATCGATCGCAGAAGCAGAAGACCTCCAGAACAATGCCTTGGACTATGCATCAGGATTCAACAACATTACAGATTAAGAGATTGTAGAGAACATATCGTTGTGCCCAGCGATTTGTTCTCTACAATAAGGACACACCATGGTGTAAGCACAATAATTTCAAACTCGAGGTCACCATGGAAAGTTATGATGGACAGAGCCAAGACACAAGAGCTGCTCGACCTTTTCAACCTACGGACCTTGATATCAATGTAGGCCTCCATAGAGACTACAGACTAGCTATTTGAAACAAACCCGTGTGCCAAGTGGAATTAATAAAAAAAAGAAGTATGAACAATCTTCGTAAAAAACACCCTTCGCATATCAATTGAAGCAAACCAGAAATCTGTGGACTTCCTGGACTCAAATAGGGGATCCTACGGGCTACAAGCCATTTATGAAAGACAACAATATTCCACTATACAGTATGTCCACAAGCGCAGCAAGTATCCGTCATCTATCATCAGAAATAAAGCAGAAAGCGATCTAGCAAAATTACTTGGTTTAATCCACCATACAGTGAAAATGTTGAAATCGACATTGGTAAAAAGTTCTGTAGTCTAAATAGCAAATGCTTCTCACCAGGGCATATTCTACACTAAACTGAAAAATCTGTTGTTTCAGAGTTTCTCCCATATGACTCATAATGGTGGTGGTTCACACAACGCTTAACTACAGCGTCTATGGGGAAAAGGGTGATCTGCCTCACCCTCTTCGATTACTGCTTAAATCCCACTTTTAATGGGGGAAACAAAGTGCTAGAATGTAAATTAACTTCTTATGAATATAATCAGCTAACCAGTTTCTCCAAATAAGTGCTGTAAAATACAAATTTTGATTCCAAAGAGACAGGATCCGGTTTGTCGTCATGTTTCTAATGCAGCATGCAAATGCGCCCACCAATCACGTTCGTGTTACCATTATCGTATGAGATCTACTACCACCACTGCGGTGCGTATGGGATACTTCGGTCAATGGAGGTAGGGATGCCGCAAAACCAGACAAAGTCTCAGTGGAGCCTTTCCTGACCGAAATAGACTGATTTTTTCTGTCTAATTCTACACAAGCTCCTCAACAAGGAGCACCATAAAGCTCAGCTATAGTTGTATGCCTACATGTAATGTACCCTCACCATGAGTGATCCACAAAACCATTACACCTTATCTGCAGAAAAGTGCAACTGTAGAATAAAACTTCAGTGCGCGCTTCAGAACAAGTGCCTCACCACTGGAGTAATCTACCAAGCTTAGGTAGCTAGACAAGACTACCACCACCTTCAAACATACATTGGACTCATGGAAAGCACCTTTAAGAGCTGCTATACATATATACCAGGGTTGGGTTTCTTCCGGAAAAAAACTAGTTTTTTCCGGGCAGCGGAAAAAACTGGAAGAAACCCCTTTTTAACCCTTTTTAAAATCAATTAATGAAAAATCTTGGGGGGGGGACCCCGAGATTTTGGAGTATATTTTACATTATAGCATCCAAAGGGTTAATAAGGCGTAAAGGTTATCTGAATTATACCTCATCAGAAACAGCGGACTCTGATCTTTTTCTGATCTCTCTGATCTTGGGGGTCCCCCCCCCCAAGATTTTTCACTAATCAATTAAAAAATAATAATGACATTCAGAATCTGTTATTGGTGTGATTATGACTATTGTGCATAAAACTTTCAAATAAAAAAAAAAATCGCCAAAACTAAACTTGCGCTTTAATTCATTCAGCATACTTTGAGAGTGCCTGTCTGCCACAACCAGAACTGTATCACTGATATCATATGGTCGGCATCAAAGCAATTCTGTTAAAACTTCTGACAGAAAGGTGACCAATTTAAGTGTCTGGCACAACAGCTTACACCAGGGAAAAAATACACGGGGGCTTGGGGCGATTTCGCCCCCAAAATGGCAAAAGAGCCCCTGAAAATTGCAAAAGAGCCCCCGTAAATTGCCATAGGGTTTTATACAAAAGAGTATCTGGAACATGAAAAGCAGACCCGAATTTTTTTTTTATTTTTTTTCCCTGCCTTACACAAGGCTAATTATTTGACTATTTTTCTCCATGCTATAAATTGAGCTACATTATAGTACAATCAACTGAGTACAGTTACATGTAGTTACATGGAGAAGTGACCATGAATAGGAGGGAATCAACAAAATATGGTTAGAAGTTCATAATCAAAACAGGGGGGAACAAAAAAACAAAAGAGCTGTCCTGTTTTATAGAGTTATGATAGTTTATAAAATGAAAATCTTGAATAAATAATGAAAAAATAAAGACTTGGGAGGTTTTTTCCGTTTCTTCCGAAAAAGCGGAAAAAAACGGTAAAAACCAGCGGAAAAAAAACGCCAGCGGAAGAAACTGTCGACCCTGTTACATACGCTCAGTGAAATTTGTGTATAGAGGAAAATAGTTTATCATTCACAAACTATGTTTTCACTCAACAAGAGAAATGAATTAACTAGTACATGCCACCACAAGGAAAAAAAAAAAAAACACTCGTTGTACAATTGCAAATGTTTGATAAAGTAAAACATAGATAAACTTACATATCCGGTGACTCCATTGGGATCCTTGGTGTATGGGAATTCATCAATGATTTCCTGTGCCATTGCTGCTTTATGATTAGCTGATGGTCTGCAAAAGATATAATGATTAACTCTCAAACATCAGGTTTAATTTGGGGCACGTTTTCTGTCTTCTTTAAACAGGCAGTCCAAATAATTCATTTACTCCACGGGAAAAGGTACGTATCCATACGTACCCCCACCCTGTGAAACAATCCTGTCTGTAGTCCTGATCCATCCATTCCTATTTCACTGCTACAATAGCTGTATGCTATTTATTAGAAACGTCTACATATTCCCCAACTTTTGCATGATCACAAAATGATATCACATGAAAATGTAATATCAAAATATACAAAAGTTCTTGTTTTGTTAAGCTTTCTTCAGCATCTCATCATACAATTAAATACTTACTTTTCACCAAACCTTTCCATCTAGTGACTGACCAGGGCTGGAACTATCACTCTGCGTTCCTTTGCTGTAGTCATTTTGTTTTTATCCATCAGTTTCATTGTCTCAGGGCCCCTATAGACTTTGGAAATAATGCCCCTGATGTCCTGTAATATGGATTACAAATGGAAAATTAATTGTTAATAGAACATGAAAATTTGTGACATACAGTAATTTTAATTCAAATTGTTTGTACCTGCACAGCCAGTGCATGCGATGATCGATAACTACACAATTATCAAACTGACATTCTCCTGATACGAAATGTTTGCAAGCATACATACTTTAAATTTAAGAGTAATTTACTCTCTTTTGATTCACACCTAGGTTCTCACAAAAGTCAAAGTACACACAAAGGTAGACTTAGATTTGGTGAAAATAAAGTTTGTTCCTGGTGGTACTGTTAGATTATTGGTACCGCTATTGCGCTACAATGTACAGACCCGCCTAGAATTCTTTTCAACACCATTACGCCATTCGCCAAACCCTCTATAAGTACCAGGTATAACAGGATGCCTTGAATATAAACAAAATAGGAACAAAGACCAACTTGATGTGGGGATACAAGTATGCAGATCTATGTGAAAAGGGTAGTTACCAATTTCACAACCACACTGAGCAGTAACATCCGACACTAAGGCCTAAAAAAATTGTAATCAATAAACTATACTAAAAGGCTCAACAGTTTATATGACATAAATTAGACTACTTTTCCTGTATAGTTTTATATTGTCTGTTAATGTTTGCTTTACTTCTAAAATTTATTTTAAGGTGAGCAAAATTGCAAATAGGGGAAATATCTGGAATTTGGAATTTAGTATGTACATATATTTGTGCAGTAAAAATAAATCAATATTGGGGGTTTGCAATGAAGGACAAACATTTTTTTCTCTCTTATTTTCCTATAATGAGCACAATATAATGATTCTTGTAATAGTAAAAAAGAAAACATTTGAACTGTTATTTTTTGTGATTCACACAGTATAGGATCTATACTTACAAACAAGTGCTTCTGTTTCTTTCCTTCTGAGCTGGAGATATCTTTAGGCTATAAAATGAAAATCACCACACTTTAATTATAATGGTTTGCATGCCAAAAGGTGCAAATTGTTGTTAACATGTTTACACACATGTATAATACTTCCATCATGGTTAATTTGGGAAAACCAACAACTGAACTGAAATGTTATACCCTTTAGTAATTATTTTATATCTTCCTTGTCAATTTCTGACAAGACTCTATGATAGACCTCACCTTTTTTCGGAAACAAACATTAATTTTTTATTTGGTCTGATCATAATGCCAAAGCCGGAATGACTAGCAGGAGTTAATGATAAGCAAATTACTTTTTAATGAGAAGCCTAAATTGATTCTGAAGGAAATGCTGGACAAATAAACAAACGTATGCTGATTTACAACATAATAATGTGATTTTGAGAGCACATATTACTCAATACTTACAGGCACCTGAATGAGTTTCTCCACTTTCTGCTCAGACGTGGACTCATGACTGGAGGACACGTTTTGTGTTGGCCTCTTTGTTGAACTTGGGATGGTATGCTCAACCATTGCAATTACATTTTCCTGAAAAATACATGCACATAAAAGAAAAATTAAACTGAGTTATCTAGAAATCCTGAATATACTGAGAAATTGGGAGGGGGAGATGCATGAAAATTTTCGATCATCTCATGCCTGCAGCCTGTTTATAAATTAGGGATTCATTCATAGCATTGCAGGAATGGATCCTGTTTGTGCCCAAAAATGCTACATAGTATGTACACTATACGTCAGGTAAGAATCTTGTTCATCACACCCCACATTCTGAATTCAGCCTAAAGCCCAGCGCACACTATGCGACACGATTTTTTAACAAATCATATTTTGCATTAAATTTGAAAGTTCCAAGAAGTAAAATTATTTTATTTGAAGTTCAACATAATGCTAGGAATACTAAAATAACAATTCTGTTTTGCTGCAAGACTTGTGGTTGGAGTAAAGTCCAAATCGACTTCAAGTCGCAGCCGATGATGACGTTACTGCGATTTGGAATTGAAGTTGCTTGTATTCCTACCGGGAGGCTCAAATTAGACTGGAATTTTGATTTCAGTATTCATACCACTATTCGGAACTTCGATCGTAAAGATTTTATAGTTGGAATGCTCATATCAAATGTTATTACAATTTCTTTGAAAATCGGATCGCAAAGCATCGTGTAGTGTGCGCTGGGCTTAAATGAGTGAGTTATAAGCCATACATGTATCACTTGTTGTTTGAGAAATTGAACAAATTACATTATGCATTTGTCTTTATGTTGAATCAACTACTTGCAAGATTGATATTGCACATTTGTATTGACTTCTTGATTTGCAGGCAGGGTTCAAATTTGTTTAAAAAAGTGTATAGCAGTTCTCAGTTGTTTAAGCAATTGGTTGCTTTAACATGTAGACCTACATGTATATGTTAGCATTGGGAAAAAATGGTATACATTGTACAAGGCCAATTTTGTTTAGCAGTTGCTTTTATGATGTGGAACAAAATACAGCATACAGCTGAATTTGAACCCTGTCAGCAGGGTTTAAACATATTACCCACCTGATAAGTACAGAAAATGCAGACTTGTCCTACACAAGGTTGTGTCGTACAGCAATGTAGCTATTTCCATCTGTCTCGCTATAACATTTCACTGCATGTACTGGTCTGAAGTCGTTCAATTCTTCCAAATTTTTCAATGTAAGTCCAGTGCCAGGAGCTGTATTAACTGCATAGCTATGGTAATGACGACAGAAGCGTAAAGTTGTCCATGGTTGAATTACCAACTTGATAGTAGAGTCTTTTAGAACAATATGTTCTACTTTGCCGAATTCGGGATATTCTTCATTCCATCCTGTAATTATGACAGATTCTGGTCTGATCTTGTATCCATTAGCCTCCACAGCAGCAGCCATTATAATACTTTCATTGATAGGACATTCAAGCAACGCATATACCTCCTCTGCATCAAGCAAGCTTGCTGGTAGAACAAATTCTTGATCGAAGACCTCTACTCCTCTGAGCATAACATTTTGCTTCAACAAGAAGGCATAGCTCTGACCTACTTGATGCTTCTTTGCAACAGTTTTTGCTATGTTTATGTAATTTGATGACATCTTTGCATATTTTTTGCACGGTTTGTGTTTACCTTCAAACCGGATTGATGAGAATGGTGAGAGAGGGCCAAGTAACCGTATTGCTCTTGGGTAATGTACCATGTGATGCTGCTTTGGCATAAGAGGATAGTCAGGAAAAATTTCCTTAAACAAGTGGTGATGTTCTCTGATTTGGGCTTTCAGTAGGAAGGTAGCCTCCTTAC